>JAAGKR010007654.1:0-20758 GCA_011419295.1 Clarias macrocephalus | reverse complement strand
AATAATGGAAACTCAAATTATTCGTTCCGCAGCCCAAAAACATAAATATAAATAATTATGTACTATATGTAAAGTAAAAATAAAACTAATTAACCTGTTTTTTTAAATTTACCTTTAAAAAAAAAAAAAATTAATAAAAATAACAAGGTTAACCAATCAGGCAGGAGGCGGGATCAACAAGAGTAGAGCAGGTGAGCAACCAACAGATTGCAGGAACCAATCACAGTGGGTGGAGCCTGAAACATTAATGAACACACGCCGACCCACCGCAGAGACACAAACGAAGCACAAAATATAAAGTCGATATTGTAACAAGAGCACAATTTAAATGACTTTCTTTCTTAAGAGAATATTTTTGTCTTTTTGGGGTCTGAGCCATACGGCAGGCAAACTTTATGCTGGGATTTAAACCCCCGAACTTCGGATCATTAACAGGAATCTTACCCACCTCGTAATATCGCTGTCCTTGCCACAGCGACCATCTAATCGGCACGTTTAACCTGGCACAGGGCTTCACCCCGGATGTCCTTCCTGATCTGGGTCCAGAACCACAGAAGCCCTGCAGCCGCTGCCTCAAGCATGACGTCTAAGGACTGAGTCACTGATGGCCTCATTAAACAACAAGACTGATGTTGTGTCTCTGTCGGAATTTAAAACCGAGGCTGTGAAGAATACAATGTCTGGTCTTCTGAACTGATGTGTGAGCTCTGGGGGGAAATGTGATGCAAAACGAACTTTGAGTCTGTTAAATCTGACGGCGCAGAGACGCGTAGATACGCTGGTCCAGTTTCTTAAATATACGAGCGCGGGATTGGTTCTGTACTGTCGATTTATAACGATGATTTAAATATATAAGCGTCGTCATGATTATTTGTAGACCTCAACCAGCCCACATGTAGTTACAGTGCCGGGTTTTGAAGTGTGTGAAGTGTCGCAGGTTTTTTATTTTATTTTATTTTTTATTTTTTTTAGTGTTTGTTATAAATGTTGATTTCACGTGTGTTTACTCAGGTGGCGCCGACGTCCTCCAAACAGCACGGTGTGAACGTGGGAGTCAACGCGTCTGCCACGGCCTTCCAGCAGGCGAGCGGGTACGGATCCCATGGATACAGCACTGGTAAGATATTCTCTCTCTCACACACACACACACACACACACACAGACACACACACACACACACACACACAGACACACACACACACACACACACACAACCATGAGGACTCTACTTCGACAGGAGCACAGGACGTGTGTGTGTGTGTGCTGGGTGCAGAATCTTGTTGAAGCTGCCACCCTCCCTCCTCAACAAGCACATTTATTTATTTGTTTGTTTATTAAATAAACATTCCATTTGTTTAATCCGTGTGTGTGTGTGAAGTACTACACACAGAGGTACACATCTGAGGCGTGACTTTGGATTTCCGAGTCGGGCGTTGCGGTTAGTTTAGCCGTAGGCGCCCATCAGTGTTGGCTCGGTCCGGTTAGCGCTTGGGGCGGTGAGGTCGGGGTCAGTCTCGCTTTAAGGTGGTGGGACGTCACGTGCTTCTCCCTGCTTCCTGCTTCTCTGCTCTTCGCTCCTCCCCTGTGTGTTTTGTTTCGCACTTTCCCTGAGCATCGCTCTCTCCGTCTCCGTCCTCCCGGCGCTCCGTGCCGCTCTTCTGCTTTATACTTTCATTTCACACTAATGAAAACCTCTCGGCTCGATTTTTATTTATTTATTTTATTTTATTTATTTATTTTTTGCTTGCTGCTTCCTCTCTCCTCGCGCTCCTGCCCTTCTTTCATGTCTTGCCTGGTGTGTTTCTAATGCTGTGGGGCTGTGGCTGTGTGTGTGCCCGTTTGCAGGCTATGAGGATTTGGGCCAGGCTTCCGCAGGGAGCGGGGATTTCTGTAAGGGCGGCTACGGTAACGCTGTGGCTGCTGCTGCCGCCGCTGCCGCCGCCGCTTCTGCTCAAAACAAACCGGCCAGCTCAGTCACCGCGCCCGGAGTGGGTGAGTGCACACGCACGCCGAACGCCCTCTCTCTCCACACCCCTCTCCACACCCCTCTCCACACCCCTCTCCACACCCCTCTCCACACCCCTCTCCACACCCCTCTCCACACCCCTCTCCACACCCCTCTCCAGCTCTCTCTCTCTCTGTCTCGTTTCTTGATATCATTTGCTAGATCACGAGCACTAACCTCACAGGGGAAACGCAAAGCCGCCCCAGTGTTAGGCCCCGCCCTCCTGACAGTGTGTGTGTAAAGTAAAACACAAAACGGAAAAAAGCTAACTAATGTAAGACTGGATGAAGAATCTCCCAGCACACACACACACACACGCGCGCACACACACTTCCTGTTGCATGGTTAGTTGGCACAACTTGAAAGGACAAATTAGAACTTTTTTATATGTATATATATATATAAGTCCTGACCTCGCTCCAAGACATTATAGGAGCTCCTGGGAGGCCGGCGTTTCAGACACGAAGCAGGAAAACTTGGTATCAAGCACTAGTGAAACTCTGTGATGCGTGCATTAGTGTATCAGAGGATTATATAGAAAAATAAAGTGTTTTTACTCTTATAACCGTGTTCTGTACCATCAAAAGTCCCGCTTTGACTTGAACGCCCCTTGTAGTTAGCTAATCCGTCATCAAGCGAACATGCTAGCTACAATTATTAATCATAATATGATAAAAAGTGATTTGCTAGGTTCGTTAGATCAGAGCTCTCATCCTTAAAGGTAACAGAACACATCAGTCTTTAGTCCAAGTGTAAAGTGGGACGGACCAGGACCGGACTAAGGACAGGACTAGGTGTCTTTATGCACAGATAAAAACCTAAACGTTGTGATTGAATTCGTCTTGACCGTGTTGCAGTAAAGCGCATGGAGCGTCTCGTCTGGAGCTCGAGCGCACGCCGTGACCGTGTGACTTCTGCTCGAGTTCGCCCTCTAGTGCAGGAATATTCAGTTTACACTCACGAAGATCCACTTGTGTAAAATTGCTCTTTAATTATGGAGTGAATAAGCAACTGACATTTTAATACTGTAATAATTTAGTTTTAGGGTTAGTAACGTCCTCCTAAACCCCGTGCACTCGTGTGTGTCTTCTAAAGAGACTTTCCCCGACTCTTTATCTACTGTGCGAAGAGTTCATGTTCTTTTCTTCTTTCTCGTCTTGCGTGCGATCAACATTTTCACATGATTTCTATAGATCTCTGTACTAGGTGATGCATTATGGGGTTTGGGCTCAAGTCGGAGACACTCCAGAGTTCTGAGTTGTTTCTGACTCCATGCGAGGGCTGTACAGAGACTCCAGGCGTTTGGTTCATTACAGGATTAGAGCCTCTGATGGCGCAGGCGTATCTCAGGATACAGATAGTCACGGATTCACCAGAGTGAATGTGTGTGTGTGTGATTAAAGCTGAAGGTGTGCAACTTTTTTTTCTTTTTTTTTCTTTTTTTTTTTTTGTATAAATGGTGCAATTCTTCTATCATCCTGCAGATGGCAGCAAATAGTTTTTTTATGTGGTTGGAGTAAATAATTTATTAGATTTGTTTATTTTAGAATTTTAACAAAACTGAAAAGAAAAATACTTATTTATTTATAAACCGTGATACAATACAAGTCGAATTGTCAGGCGGGCGTGGTGGTGATTCCTGTCTTTACTATTCGGCGCAATTTGTTTAACGGTATGACGAGCTGAGTCTCCTGAAGTGATGTTTCTTCTTAAATTAAAAATGGCTGCCTTCAGCCGAATGAATCGGACATTATAACACACACACACACACACACACACACACACACACACACACACACACACACACCTGTACACTGCAGATATGCTGCGGTTGTGTTTCTGTACAAAGAGTAATGCGTGTGTGTGTGTGTGTGTGTGTCCTTCTTTCAGGAGTCTCTGTTACATCCAGCAACACGGGTGTCCCTGATATTTCAGGGTCTGTTTACACAAAGACACAGGTGAGTGTTGAGCCTTAATGCGATCATCAGATATTTATATGAGAGTTATTCAGTCCCTTTACTGATTTTCTGTGTGTGTGTGTGTGTAGTCATTTGAGAAGCAGGGTTATCACGCGGCGGCGGCACCGGGCGCCTCGTTCAGCGTGCCCTCGGCACTGGGCAGCGGCGGCCCCATCAACCCCCCCGCCGCGGCCCCCTACCCCCCCGCCCCCTTCATGCACATCCTCGCTCCTCATCAGCAGCCGCACTCACAGATGCTGCACCACCACCTACAGCAGGACGCCCAGGTCAGCCACACACACACACACACACACACACACACACACACACACACACACACAGATCTCTTCAGATTAGCTTCACAGTCCTTCGTGTGTGTGTATCTTCTAAGTCGTCAAACACAAATTAAAGCGGCTGATTAGACTAAAATAAATGAAGACTAATCGGTCACTGTAGAACATGAGTAAGTTATTTGTTTCAGTTATGAATCGTGATTATTTTGTGCTGTGATTCACACAAACCATGATGGAAATGTGAATGTGTATGAATCAGAATGATCAGATGGGCCCCGAGGAGAAGCCGCGGGCGATGCAGGTGAGAAACACCCTGAGATGACTGTAGGGAGAAACCTTGAGAGGAACCAGACTCACCAGGGAACCCACCCTGACCCGGGTGATGACGGACAGCAGGGATTGGATCTGCAGCGTGTTAGGAGGCTGGAAGTTCAGTGTAACTTAGAATGATGTGTTTAAGTCCAGTTCGTTATTGGAGGCTCAGGTAGAGGAAACTGTAGGAAACTCTGACTGACCTATAGAGCGACTGCAGTCCAGAGGCCAGGACCACTTGATCCCAAGCAGACCACACGGGGCGTCCATGCAAACCAAATCTCCAACCAGAAGCGGGAAACCAGGTCGAGTCAGACAGGTCCAGGGGGCGGAGGGGGTCTGGATCGCTGGCAGCTCAGGAGAGGCATGTATAGAGAGAGAGAGCGAGACGGAGAGAGAGAGAGCTCATTACTCTAAATCACGTGCGGTACAAGCCGCTTAACCTGCGCGCTCGCCATCAACTTATGTTTCGGCGCGTCACATGACCCGGCATAAAAGAGGAACCAGCAAACAGAGAGGAGAGATGAGGATGTACAGAGCTGTTTCAGAGCGAGTGAGCTGGGTTGCCGCCACCAGTGGATTTACTTTCCCTTGCTGGGTTTATCTTTACTGGACCCCATCAATGCTCCTCTTTTTCCGTTTTCAAGCTCCCGGATTTAACATTGAACCATCTCTCCTGCCACTTGCCCATAAACATTCACAATAACAACACAGACTTTGGACATTGCTTTCCCCACACACACACACCTGCGCACACCATACATTTCGTATATTTTTGTATCTATTGTGATTTTTTTTTTTCGGTGCATTTTTTTTGTTTATTATTTCCCTTAATATACTTTGGGTTTATTTTTGAATCGTTGTTGGCGTCACTTCTTGTTCCGCTCGGCCGACACCATACCGGAAGTAGATTCAAGGACCCCGTTTAGTGTAACGGAGTATAACAACAAAGCTGAACGTTACAACGCGTTGCTCATTTAAATGTTAAACTCTTGTATTTGAAGCGGCTTATAACAATTAAAGGAGGAATAATCTGGTATAGGATATGATGTGTCCGGGTGCACAAACTTTAGTGAATTATGCAGTGTCTCTTTCACATGGTGTTACACAGAACCCGAGTGTTCAGTTGACCGGTGTGTGCATGTCCTTAATATGATGTCCTACTCTGTGCGTGCGTGCGTGTGTGTGTGTGTGTGTGTGTGTGTGTGTGTGCGCGCGCGCTCCCTGCCTTACACACTGAGAGCAGAGAATTCTCTAATCACTGCTGCGTCTCTGCGTCACTCAGACGTACAGGACGGTGGGATGAGCTGTGCTTTATCAAGACGTGTCCCTGACTGCTTCTTGTTTTGTCTTTCCACAGACCAGCTCAGGACAGCGAAGTCAGAACGCTTCCATCCAGCAGAAGTCCCAGATCAACAAGTCGACCTACAACAGCTACAACTGGGGGGGCAACTAACACGCCCTTCCTTCCGATCCGGTCTACACACACACGCGAAAGGAAAAAAAGGCCGAAATTAGGGGACCCTTCTCTTCCACCTTAAATCCTCTGCGGCGCCGTTCTTTAGCTTCTCCCCTGTCCAGTCGTTCTCCAGTGCTCCTCCTCACCACACGGTGGCACTCTACTCTGGCGGTAGCAGTATGTACGCGCGCTCGTGCGTTCGGTAGGGGTGGAGCCTGGGGTGGGAGCGTTGTTGAGGAAACTCCCAGTCAAGCCTCGCAGTGTGTTGAGTTCGTCCTGAGTTTCAGTAATAATCCCGTGTCTCTCTCTCTCTCTCTCTCTCTCTCTCTCTCTGTCTCTCTGTCCGTTCCTTCGTCTGTAACATAGAGCTATTTTCTAAAGGAGTCTTTTTTCTAACTGGTGGAAGAGAAGTTCTGGTTTGGCAGGGGGTCTCCTGCCCCGAGTTGCACCCCTGCTTGATTTAACCCAAGAAATATATATATATGTATTTAAAAAATATATATCTACACGAGGGCACAAAGTTGAGACAGATGTTCCAGGTGTGTGGGAATGTGAGTTTTCTAGAAATTTGTTTCTCATGCTTAAATGTGAGTCTGTAATAAGGGTGTTTAAAAAAAAGAAAAGAAAAAAAAAAGGACTTTGTTTAGTTTGAACCCCTTCAGTCATCCCAAAATTGTTGTACAGGCTTGGCATATGAAGACGCTCTTCACCTGCATATCCACGTCCTTTATATGAAGCATAAGAGGTGTGTGTGTGTGTGTGTGTGTGTGTGTGTGTGTGTGTGAGTGAGGTCCCCCCCCCCCCCCGGGCGGGGTCGCTCGCTGTCAGCTCGTACTGGAGAGGGCGGCGTAGACTTCCATCAGTGTGTGTGTGTGTGTGTTTCCTCCTCAAACATTCTCTGTGGCAACGTTCTGCTTCCTTTCCCATATTTTATTGCTATTTTCCCCCCCTGTTGATTAGAGAAGTATGAATGGATAGATTTGTATCATTGATTTCCTTTTTTTTGCGTCTGTGTTTTTTTTTTTTTTCTTTTTGTACTGTGCGTAAAAAAAAAAAAAAAAAAAAAATGAAAGGATAAATTTGTCCTGTACATACATATATATAAAACACAAGTACTGTAGTCCACGTTTGTTCGATGGCTTCCCCCCCGCCGCCCCTCTGAACCCTTTACACATAGACTTAACGTTTGTTTCATATTTTTTTTATTTTGTAATATATATATATATAAATATATAAATATAAATATTAAGTAAATAAACAAGAAAAAGACATTTTCATCATTTTGGATGTGAATGTCTTTTTTAAGAAAACATTTTTGGATGTCGTGCTTTTCTGTGTTGTGTTTGCTTCATTGAGCTCGAACACTTTACAGTCATGCATAAAAAAAATACTTACTGTATATAAAATTATTATTGTACATGTTGTGTAGATCATATTTTTTAACTTTTCACCTGGCTGAAGAAACCACACTGGGTGCAGCACCGGTTTAATCAGTGCCTTGGTGAGGGGTCAAACATGCTACCCGAGTGTGATCTCATCTCGTTAATCATATTTATTTTATATTTTGTGTTTTGAAAGCTTTAACAAAATGTGCACCATCTCTACTGACTGCTGGCTCAAATCAGATTTTTATTTTTATTTTTATTTATTTTTATTTTTTTTTGCCCATATCCAGTTTGGAATTGGGTTGCACTCATGTAGTCTGCACAGTAACAAAACACGCTAATCCGATCAATGATGAGGTGGCTTGAAATCAGGTTCAGATCGGATTCCTAAAGATGTGTTTCAGTCTGGACGTTTTAACCGCTTGATTGGGTTTCACATTTCACATACAAAGTCCACGTCGTATGGGACGGCGATCCATGTTTGAAACATTAGTGAGGAGACAATGAAAACTCTGTAATTATAATTTTGTACAAAGTTAAGTTGCTCTGCTTTAGGTAGTCACACAAGGTCTTATTTTTCTGCTTTTGCTGCTATTACCACTAAGTATATAAAAGCCGTGCCCTTGAATATTCATAAACACGGTTACAGTAAGTCAGACAGAAAACGACAGTAATATGGAGACGGAGAACAGAGTGGACAGAGTGAAATGTCTGATTGCACTTTGGGAGGATTCAGGCAAAGCGAGACGGGATGCACAGGAACAGTGAGAGAGATGCATGAGCAAATGTATGCAGCGTCGTTACCATGGCAACCAATGCAGATAATCGACAATGTGTCCGATTTGTGCTGGCAGTCTGAACCGAGCCAAAGCTGATCCAATCACCTACCAAAGATCAGATTTGTGAAACAAACTGGATTTGCTTGCAGTCTGAACAAGGTGAGCTTAAATGCTCCAGGTGAGATTGTGTGGCCAAGCCAAATTTTGTGCGCCCCTGAGCATCATACCCATATATGGGTCTTCCTCAAACTGGTTGATTCCTGTATTCAGTTTGTCCAAAATGCCAGGAACCGATGGGAATCCAGTGCCGACAGAAGGTTTTCAGATCATTTACATTTTTCCACACTTTGTGACATTTCACACTCACCTTAAAATGGATTCAAATCCCTTCTTCCCCTGATCATTTTAAACGCAAGTAAAACACCTGTTTGGAGTGTTTTAATTCATAAAGGTAAATGTATTAAGAAATAAATTATTTAAAAGCATTTAATAAATATTCAGACCCTTTGTTATGCCACTTTTAACTGAGCTTTGGTGCATCTTCCTCCTGTCAGTGGTCCTTGAGATACTTTGACAACTTGACTGGAGTCTAAACTGAACTCGTGGACGTCATTAGGAAAAGCATGGACATGTCTAAATAAGGTGTCCCAGTAAACGATGCATGTCAGAGTAAAAAAGCCATGGGGTCGAGAGAATTGTGTGACCCAGTCCGTGGAAACCCATTAATGTTTTTTTTTTTCTTTTGGTGATTGACCATCTACATGAAACTATTGTAGGTATGATTTATCAAAAAACAGTGAATCAGCAAAAAAAAAAAAGGCTCAGACTTGTGTTGACCCGCAAGACAGGATTGGTTTAAACAGGCAGATCTGGGGAAGGAATTGAGCAGCATTGAAATGCCACACTAGCCTCCATCATTCTGAAATGGGGGAGATTTGGAGAATCCAACAATCTTCTCAGATCTGCTACCCCGAGTTCCCTTAGTTAACTGTGCAGACTTTATACAGGATTACGTAATAAATGTACAATTTCAGGACATAAAGTTCACAATCTATAGATTCTGGAGGAAATTTCAAACATCCAGTGGGGATGAGGACCGGAAGGCAGGTTTGTAGATGTGATTGCTCACTATACAGCTTACGTACACACACGTACACACAACATAAAGTGGCGTAGTGGTTAGCACTGTCCCCTTGCACCTCCAGGGTACGGGTTTGATTCCCGCCGTGTGGTCTGTGCGCATGAAGTTTGCATGTTCTCCTTGTGCTTGGTGGTTTCTTGTTTCCTCTGGGTACTCCGGTTTTCTCCTACAGGCACGCAGAAAAGACTCATTAATTGGTCTCCCAAATGGCCCGTAGTGTGTGATGGAGCGCGATTGTGGCCTGTGATGGATTGGCACACCGCCGCGTGCCCTAACCCACCTGGGATAGGCTCCAGGCCCTCTGAGACTCTGTACACGGGATAAGGCAGTGTAGACTTTGAGTGATTTTGTACTTTACATACTGTACATCTCAAGTGGGAACTCAGAATTGTGTTGCTAGGCAACAAAGTGGAGGAGAAAAAACATGGCTGCCTCCATGTGTGTTTCTATTAGCAGCAACCTAGCGGCTAAATGCGATGAGTAATATATGTATGATCGTCATTAAATCAGTAACTGTAGAATCAATATTACAATGTATTTAAAGTTAAGAAGTGATTGTGTGTGATGGTGATCAGTGATGTGATGGTCGTTCATGAACGATTCGTTCTTTCTGAACGAGTCGTCTCGGAGTGATTCGTTCATTTTTCTACTGTGCGCGCATGCGCAAAGCATCACAAAACCTCCGTAGGTTAAGTACAGGAACCAGAACTGAACGGTTCTCAACGAATCTTCTACGACTCAGACTAGAAGATATGAAAGTTGAGCTGCACATTGTTTATAATAATATGTCCTTAGCGGCATTGTACTGGAACTATAGACAGAATTTGTATATGTAGACGTGTTGGGGGTCTGCTTATTGAAAATGTAACATTTTGTTTTATTTCTGATCAAAAGAATGAAATGAACTAAATGAACGAGATTCAAAGAACCGAGTCACTAAAATGATTCAAACTACCCATCACTTGTGCTTAGCCCTGAGCCGCCATGTTGGATTTCTGGACTGTTCGGACCGTTCCATGTTCCAGGGTCGCAGGGGGGGGCGGAATTTACCATCTGATTTTACATCCTGTTTTATACGTGTATGGATGAAGTGTTAAATATTATGATATGTTTATTACTCCGTAATCATTGTATTTAACATGATTATTAGTCGCTTACCAGCTTTAATGTGGAGAATGAGAGACATGTGAGCCGCCCCCCCCTCGCGTTAGCACTGAATGGTTTGTTCCTCTCCGCCAACGTCATTGTGACGTGACTCGGCATTTTCACGCTGCTGTCAACTTTCTCATAATAAATGAGTGTTTTTGAGCTTTTCCGCGGATTTTTTATGGAGCCAGGAGGCAACAAGCGTGGTGGTAACCCGAGGTGCGTCCTTTATTTCCTGAGTTTCATATTAATTTGGAGATATATAACGTTATATTCACAAACCCAGTCCAGAGTTAGTTGTTTGTGTGTTTTTAGACCAGCTGTTCTTATCAAATCTGCTGTGAATAAACAGAAACACACACACTGACTGGATATCAGACGGATAAAACATATAGTTTCATAAATATCTAGGCGAATAAGGTTTTCCTTGTCAGAGTTTTTTTAAGCTAAAAGTGTTCTGCGGGTGACGTCATACCAAGATGGCGGCTCCCAGTCTGAGCAGAAACCACTGTACCTTTAAGTCTTTACCTTTAAATTACTCACAACACACACACACACACACACACACACACACACACACACAGGGCTTTAGATTTAGATCAGTCATCGTACAGAAATAATCAGTTAATAAACACACAACACTGATTGATGTACTGCTAACAATATAATATATAATAATTTCCATTTTCTCTCACACACTGTTTGTAAACACGTGACCATCACATCCATGTGGGATTTTCCACCCAAACTGTTACCACATATTTAGAATCACACTCTTGTCTAGAATGACTTTGCATGCTGTAGGATTTACAGTTTGACGTCGCTGGAGCTAAAAGAACCTGCTTACCTCAAAGCACTTATGAATATGAGGGGGTATAAAAAAGTTTTAAGATTAGCTCTGTTTATAAGCTCCGATTAAAAATTTTTTGCCGAGCTGCGGATTCGCCTCTTCCACCGTGAAGACTGAAGACTGTCAGGGTCGTACCCATACACCCACGTAAACCCCATGGATTTTTAAAAAGGTTAAAAAAGGTGTGATGTCAGGTGTTGATGTAAAATTGTCCATCTCACTTAACTTGGATGCACGAATTCGAAGATAATTAGAATGTGAAACAAATCTCGGCTCTAGCTGTTACTGACATCTGGTTTTCAGTCACTGTGCGTTTGTTAAAGCAAATGGTTTAGTAAGAGTAACTCTGATCTTCTTTTGGCAGGGAGCCTTTCTTTGATGGACTGATCCATGACGACGACGATGATGATGATGATGAAGGGGAGGATGGATTTCATCACGACAGGCTCTTGGACAGGTTCGACGATGTGTTCCGATTCGGATTCAGTCTCGGGCCAAACGGACTGCACATCCAGGAGCCACAAGTCTTTGGCCAAATACTCCGGGATATGGAGGACATATTTGCCGGCTTAGGCCACTTCGGTCGTGGTAGGCTTCATCTCTTTAGCTCTTACATCATGTTACATCATGTCTTTTTCCTTTGTATCACACATGGCTCCCCGTATGACATTTTGAACTCAAGGTTGCATATAAAATCAGTCCATCAGTTATCTGTAGATCTTTTTTGGTGCAGTGGCTGAGGGTGGATGAGTGAATTTTACTTGTCATGCTGCACACTTTAGTCTGGAAATTGGCTGAATTTACAGTATTATACAACTATGGGCCTGGACTTTTATTTCTAAATGACAAAAAAAGAATACCTGGCACCAGTCGTGGAGAAAGTGGGTTATTATTATTGTTCATTGCTTCTTTCACAAATTCTTTCTGCAAATTTAAAAGCACACAATTGTATTGAACCTCTTCCCTCGTTCTTAGAGCTGTGACATCATATCTAGCCTTTCTCTCAATATATTTCCTGCACGAGAGTAATAATGCTCGACAGTCTCACCTTCATGGCATCATCTCAATTAGTAATTTTTGTTTGCTGTAGCATTACAGTTGCTCTTCACTGGAACACTCAACCTTCTTTCAGCACGACGTTGCCCCATGCACAAACCCAGACATTTATTTCCACATACAGTGGAACCTCGGATTGCGAGTAACACGGTTTGCGAGTGTTCCACAAGACGAGCAGTGATTTGTAATAAATTCTGACTTGAAAAACGAGCAAGTGCCGAGTATCATGTATCATGCATACGCTTCTTGTTTTGACGCCGAGCGTCACATGATCACAACTGAGACTTCCTCTCTCTCTCGCGGCGGAATTGTGGGTAATCATCTCCCCTGCTGGGTCTTTGTGCTCGTCTCTCACTGGTATAATCAACAACCTTGCACTCGTGTACTGTTTACTATAACACTGTGACCACGTGTGTGTGTGCGTAAAACATATTGTACTTTGTGTTTGTAAGTGTGTGTACAGCGCGCGTGTACTGTTTATTATAACACACGTGTGTGGCGCATATAAAGCAAAAGCAAGTCTCATTAGTGGGTAAAGATCTATTTTCTCTCTCCCTCTTATGTGTGTGCGCGTATAATTTGTCATGTGCCCCACACACACTCTCTTTTGGGGCTGTGGAACGAATAAGTTGAGTTTTTATTATTTCTTATGGGAAAATTGCAATTTGGTTTACGAGTGTTTTGGAATACGAGCCCGCTTCCGGAACGAATTATGCTCATGATCCAATGTTCTACTGTATCTAATTCACTTTAAGTCTTTAAGTACAGGTAGGAATTTCTGCGGATAGGAACAGACCGTGGGAACAAATCGCGCAAATAGCTCGCGTGCATTGAACAAAAGAATAAAAAACAGATACCGATATTTACAATTATCTACAATATCTTTAGTGTGTAAATTAATATATAAAATGTCCAAAGTCCTGTATATTGTATGTGTATGGGGCGGGCGCTGGAGAAATGAGTCGGCCTCACTGGTATCAGTGAATCAGTCCGGAAGAACGATGATAACTAAAACTGTCCTGTAAAGCTGTCCTGATGGTGAATAATCCTAATTTCTGAAAATCATCAACAAAACAGTTTACAGTCCAGTACAGTAGAAAACAGCTCTGAGACAAAATGTCATCTGAGATTCCCCTCACGATTTAAAGGCCCAGAGACGACACTGTTACATTTGACATGTGAGGTTAATTTCCTTAGGCGCAGTTAAGTTTTTTTTGGCCACATGATGGAGTGTGATAAAAGGGGACAGAGATTCTGTCAAGGGGACTGGTATTCTTTACATTGTATATTTGTGTCAAAGGCGTATAAGACTCGCTTTGTCCGACTTAAGAACAAAATTACAAACTGTCATTTTTTATTATTATTTTTCCTCAGATTTGCCCAGCATCGAGGCTCCACCGCAGGAGAAACCAGACGACAGGAGAAAAGGAGGAACCGGGAACCCACTCAGAGACTTCATGTTGAAGAACCCAGGCAATTCTGCTCGTAATTCCCCCTCTGTAGCACCAAGAGATGTGGCTCCTTCCTCCCCTGGTGGCTCAGGAGTACCGAGGAGCCCTTTCCATGACTGGACACCATTCTCCAGGGTGAGACATGTACTTACGAGTTTTAACTTGGGAAGCTGAATTAGGAGCTACAGTCGGCGCAGGAGTCGGTCTAACTGTAGCGATATAGTTTCAGACTTGCGATGTTCTGTATCAGGCTTTAAAAGAAGGATGTTGAGGTTTATTAGAGATGAATGTTATTTCAGTTTAAGGACACGTGGAGTGATCGAACAAGACAACGCGAGGAAGAAAGGAAGGAGGACGGAGGTGAGTCACTTCACCACACGGTCTCACACTCATGATCTGCTTATAATGTTTCTCACCCACTCACTGAAAACTCTTAAGATTAAAAAAAAAAAAAATCATAACCTGGATTTAACTAAGTAAATAATGAAGAGGCTTCTATTAGATAATTACTGCAGCGAGTTGATTATGTTTCAGCGGTGAGGAGCTCCTCATTTGTGTAGACATTTTGTTTTAATTTTTGTAGTTTTGTCTCATTTTCCTCAGTTTAAGCCAGAGCACATGTGTCTACAAAGCCATGAAGTGATGCCCCTTTATCGGACCAAATTGTCCCTTCACAGCTCCTGTACAAGTTGGCAGTGTAGTGTGCTCTGATCTATATTCTGTGTTAATAATGTATTCTTCACTTCTTAATATTCTTGTGTATAATCAAGACTTCTGATGGAGAATATGGAAGGTTTTTGAATTCTAGAGACACGTCCATGTTGTAGTGCACTTAAAGAGCTTGCGCATGATGTGGGACTTGATTTTTGTCTGTAATCAGATCTGCCGCTCCATGATATGAGGATTAACAGGGAAATACATTTGGAATCGAATCTCTCTATTCTGTTTAGAGTTTTTATTTCCTGACTCTTATTTTTATTTTTTTGTCCCCCAGATCTAGATTCTCAGGTGTCTTCAGGAGGACTGGACCAGATCCTAACGCCGGCTCCCTCACAGCCAAGAACTCGCTCCTTCTTCAAGTCAGTAACTGTTACCAAAGTGGTTAAACCTGATGGGGTGAGTGATCCCGTGTGTCCGTTTGTCCTTGTCCTCCCACTAGCTAGCTCTCTTTGATCATACAGCTCTCCATCATCACACAACACCAATCGACCTGGCAGGGTGGGAGCTAACGAGGGTCAGACACCCTCAGTCAGGGGGGAGGGGGGTCAGACGCCCTTATCCAGAGCGACTGTATTTATTATACATTTGAACCTGGGACCTTCCGAACCGTAGTCCAATGCCTTAACCAGTGAGTTATCCCAGTCCCTCCTGATCAGCTGTTCAGGGTCAGCATTCAGTACAGTTAAACTCACTCACTGAACCTGGTGATGAACAGATCAGCTGAATTAACTGTGACTTGGATTCTAACAGCCCTGCTATAGATTGTGCTGTTAAAAGAAAATAAATGTCTTCAGAGTGGAAAGAGATTATTTCTGTAAAACTGTACAGTCTGGAGTGTGTTATTACTCACGTCAATGTCGGTGTGTTTCAGTAATTCCATTAGATAGACCGTGAATGTGTACTAAACCATCCTTTATGTTGTGTGTGTGTGTGTGTGTGTGTGTGTGTGTGTGTGTGTGTGTGCGCGTGTGCGCGCAGACAGTAGAAGAGAGACGTACAGTCAGAGATGGCCAGGGTAATGAAGAGACCACGGTGACCCGCTCAGGAGGTCCTGGTGCTCAGGAAGGTCCACGGGATGAAGCTGCTTCTCCCACACCAGGTCACGAGTCAAGAGCAACAGAAACATTATATAAATATTTCTATCTATTTGTGGTAAAAACCGTTTCATCTGTTTTAAACTGTGCTTGGTGTTTGTTCTCAGGCGGGGCCGGGCTGTTCTCTGACATGAGCGATGAGTCCTCCATGTTCTCCAGATTCTTCGGTCGCTTCAGAAGGTGAGGACAGACAGGACTAGAGGACTTCTGAGGAGGAGAGAAAGACTAAAGACCAGAAGAGGATTAAAGGACATGACAAACTACTGACTGCTGGTTATTCATCTTTAAAATATATTTATCAATTATTGTTCAGTGTAAGAGTCGGTGTGTGTGTGTGTGTGTGTGTGTGTTAAGATTTTCAGAATGTAAATAAAAGATATATTTTATGAACGGTTTTGCAGGAGTCATGCTGTTTACTCGTCTATGAACTTAAAGAAATTGAATTTAAACGGGTTTTGCCCTTTTGTTTTCAGAGCCTTTGATTAGATAATTACTGCAAGTCGTTAACGTTAACAGATGCAGTGAGGAGTTTCTCAGGGTCAAATTATTGTCCTGCACCGAGCAAAGAAAACAACTAGGGAGATGAAGCTGAAATCACTGCAATAGTGTTATGAACTGTCTGACATTTTATTTATTGTTTTGATTCGGCACCGGCGCAGAAGAAATGCGGTCAGAAATAAGAACAGCCATAATGAGAGAACACGGTGAAGTGGCATAGGGAAATAAACAGTCATAATCAGAGTGATAGTAAGAGCATTTACACACGCACACAGATCTGAACGGGATCGGGACTAAACAGCTGTGTGTCCATAAGAAAACCACTTGTGAGTGAGACTCATCAGAGAACAAGGCTTCAGTTTGTTAAGAAGAATAAAGATGGAAAAGGTCATGTGACCTGATGAGTTCAGATTGAGCCTATTCCAGACTGATGGACGTGTACAGATTTTCACTTAATGTATAAATGTCATAATGTTCACTCTTGGTGTTGGGAGATATTTGTGTATAAGTGATCGTGATGAATAACTCAGTTATTGAATTATTAAACAACTAGACGTGCTCGTGTCTTTGTCCATGTGGAATTTAATTGTACACTCATAAGCGCATTTTAAAAACTGTATAGCTCCATCTGTTCTGTTGTAAAATTAACTAACGATTTTTTTAATGTAATCATATGAGGCCGTTTTAAATGTATATTTCCAAGTAGCGCATCTCCTCCTCCAGTGGGCCGATTGCGATGAAACAAAATTCATTCAGTAGTTTTCATATGATGCACAAACAAACAAACAAACAAACAAACAAACACATTTCCAAAAACCATCTTGATGTGTTCTATTACTCATCCTACATCAACTCTGATTATTTTTCGCAAATATCTTTAACGTAGAAAAACGCCCCCTTTATAATCCGTATACAAGACGATTCACGCACAGAAAACTCACACGGGAAATGAGGACAGATTTTTGCCCGAAAAAGGTTCATATTTTGCAGTGTAAATAACTTTGTTTTTAAAGCATCTGTATTTCTCTCTAAGTTTCAGTGAGGAACATAAATCCTTTACGTGATATTTTCTTATCAAAATTGCTTTGCTTTATTACTTTAATATACTCAATAAAATATTTAGCCAACTCACACACACACACACACACACACACACCCATACTGATAATGCATACCATCATATCCAAGTGTTGAAATGATGATGATGATATCGTCTTTTTTTTTTTTGTTGTTTTTTTTTTTTTTTTTTTTGGATGTTTGGTGTTCAAGTCAAAGTGGGACTTTTGATGGTACAGAATAACAGAAGACGGTTCTGAGAGTCAAAATCTCCCTTTATCTCTGGATTCACACCTGGATTCATGATCTGACTGCCTGTCTGATTCTTGTCTGAAACGCCGGCCTCCCAGGAACTCCACGAACGTGTGGGAATGTCTTGGAGCGAGCCAGGACTGTGCGGTGGACGTGGCGATAACTCTGAGCTGAGGTCCTGTAACGTGCGAGTGCTGTTGGTGAACGATTGTGTGTACAGTTCACACAGACGGATGCGTCTCTTCCGCAAGTTGGTGATAAATAATCTGTCGAATTTGAAGGCTCTGGCGTTCCACTCACTGAATGTTCTCGACTGCACTGAACTCCGAGCCGGACTTTTAATTGCAATGTTGATGCAGATAAGAGTCTCATCACCGCACTGTGCTCAATCACCTTTACGCCTTCATTCACCAGAAATGTCATCAAAAGTCCTGGTTTGACTTGAACGCTCCTCATACTGCTTGTTCTTATCTCTGTTATCTGGGTTTCATCTGCACTGCTCTTTAGACAGAATGTAAAGCACAACTCATCATTTTATGGCATGAAATTTTTATTGCATGCAGTTTGGTTTGTCTCTCTCTCTCACACACACACACACACACACACACACTGTGGCACATGGCACATGTTGAATGTGCTGGGTATTAGACTGGGCTGACATTAAGTGCTGATCGAGCTTGTTTCATTCGTGCCGTGCGCGAGCCTCGAGGAACATGGACGAAGTGTTAAAGAGATG
The DNA here is from genome assembly GCA_011419295.1 of Clarias macrocephalus. Lineage (NCBI taxonomy): Eukaryota > Metazoa > Chordata > Actinopteri > Siluriformes > Clariidae > Clarias > Clarias macrocephalus. The sequence continues at coordinate 2,567 of JAAGKR010007654.1, read as the reverse complement.
CAGGATCAGCAGTCGCCTGGTTCGAGAATGTTTCGCTGAGTTTCTTGGAGTGTACATACTAATAGTAAGTCTGTTTATTCTCTTATACACACACGTGTGTTCGTTATTTTTCGAGTCTACTGGTTTCAGTTAGTAATTTTCTCATGTTTGTAAGCGAAGGAGAATTTCATGTTCGACGTGAATGAGACTTGGACATGAACTGCTGAGTCTCAAAGTGTCCTTCATTACGGGTCTGTTTTGGGATTTGTTTGTGAACTGAGCGCGTCTTCACGGGTTACTTTGGGGACTTTGAGCTTTCAGGCACATTGAGAGCGCAGAGGGAAACAGGAAACGGTGAACAACCTGAAAATCTCTGAATCGCACTTTTAGATTAATGATTAACCATCACGGTGTGACGTTATAGTTTTATATAAATATTAAATAGAATATTTAATAGAAGCAAGAGTCAGAGATCTGATGAACTCGGAGATCTGGGAAAAAATCCTATTTTTAGAAATGCAAATGAGGAGTCTGTGATGTCGTCAGTAAGAGGGAAGCCTCACCCTCACTTTGATCATTTTGATTGATGAGGATAAAAACAGTCTCGGTGGTCCAGCACCTGACTGAACACTAATTTACCCATCTGTGCACCTTTTCTGGTTTCAGTATCACACACTGTCTCTGGAAGACATCTGAAAACAAAAAGTCTTCGAGAGACACTGTGTCATCAGCATACCGGGTGCACAGATCAAATAATATTCACACTCCAGGACTCAGGCATGTCGTACATTTACTTATACACTCACCGGCCAGTTCATTAGGTTCATCTTGTTAGTACTAAGTTGAACTGTTCTTGCGTAAAACAAAAAAAACAAGACTACTTCTATCTGCTGAAGTAGGGGGGAAAATTGTATCTACAATATTTGAGTGATAAAAGGTTAGGAACTGGAAATACACTTCAGTGTTGTAGGATCAGTCTGGAAATGCATCGCCTCTCATGGTCGTCGGTGATTTATCTGAATCTGTAATCAAATATCTAATCAGCCGATTACATGGAATTGACTCGATGCATTTAGGCACGTAGACACGGACAAGACGATCTGCCGAAGTCCAAACTGGGCAATAGGTGACTTGAGTGACATGGCTGTTGGTACCAGATGGGCCGGTCTGAGTATTTCCGAAGCCGCTGATCTACTGGGATTTTCTACTGGGGTTTTACAGAGGATGGTCTGAACGAGAGAAAATATCCAGTGCGTGCAGTAGTCTGGGTGTTTGATACCGAGGATCAGAGGAGAATAGCCAGACTCGGCCAAGATCAAAGTCGAGCTGATGGAAAGGCAACAGTAACTCAAATAACATCTCACTCACGGCCTGCGGAGGAAAATTTCTGAACACACGACCAACACGTCGAACCTTGAAGCAGATTGGTTAAAGCAATTGAGGAAACAGCAGGTTTACAGGTAGTTAATCGTGTCAGATATGATTTTCTAAGGAGATTTTCTTTGGGCCCCAAAGTAGCAACTGGCCAGCGGGAAAACTCACCATGTCACAAAGCTAAAATCATCTCGAGCTGGTTTCTTGAGCACGACAGTGAGGTCACTGGGCTCTAACAGTCTCCACAATCACCAGATCTCAAGCAGGTAGAGAAATCCCTTGGGACGTGGTGGTGGGACGTGATGGTGGTGGGACGTGATGGTGGTGGGACATGGTGGTGGTGGTGGGACATGGTGGTGGTGGTGGGACATGGTGGTGGTGGGACGTGATGGTGGTGGGACGTGGTGGTGGTGGGACGTGATGGTGGTGGTGGGACGTGATGGTGGTGGTGGGACGTGGTGGTGGTGGGACGTGATGGTGGTGGTGGGACGTGATGGTGGTGGTGGGACGTGATGGTGGTGGTGGGACGTGGTGGTGGTGGGACGTGGTGGTGGTGGGACATGGTGGTGGTGGTGGGACGTGGTGGTGGTGGGACGTGATGGTGGTGGTGGGACGTGATGGTGGTGGTGGGACGTGGTGGTGGTGGGACGTGATGGTGGTGGTGGGACGTGATGGTGGTGGTGGGACGTGATGGTGGTGGTGGGACGTGATGGTGGTGGTGGGACGTGGTGGTGGTGGGACATGGTGGTGGTGGTGGGACGTGGTGGTGGTGGGACGTGATGGTGGTGGTGGGACGTGATGGTGGTGGTGGGACGTGGTGGTGGTGGGACGTGATGGTGGTGGTGGGACGTGATGGTGGTGGTGGGACGTGATGGTGGTGGTGGGACGTGATGGTGGTGGTGGGACGTGGTGGTGGTGGGACATGGTGGTGGTGGTGGGACGTGGTGGTGGTGGGACGTGATGGTGGTGGTGGGACGTGATGGTGGTGGTGGGACGTGGTGGTGGTGGGACGTGATGGTGGTGGTGGGACGTGATGGTGGTGGTGGGACGTGATGGTGGTGGTGGGACGTGATGGTGGTGGTGGGACGTGGTGGTGGTGGGACATGGTGGTGGTGGTGGGACGTGGTGGTGGTGGGACGTGATGGTGGTGGTGGGACGTGATGGTGGTGGTGGGACGTGGTGGTGGTGGGACGTGATGGTGGTGGTGGGACGTG
>JAAGKR010007653.1:0-35386 GCA_011419295.1 Clarias macrocephalus | reverse complement strand
TGGGGATCTTTAGTCATTGAAAGTCCAAGGGACATGTTGACAGCCTCAGGAGGTTCTATGTGACAAGATTTAACATTATGTCAAATGGGATACCCTTTCTAGAAAATACATTTAATGAAATATCTTATAACTTAAGACTAGTACATATTATATATACAGTAGTACCGTTCATTCGTATTGGTGTGCATCTTCCTTGCGCAACCTCACAGCTGTACACTCTGCCAGTCCTGCTCCCACTTTGGATTAAGGGATCACTCACAATTAAACTAAGGAACAAAAAGGGAAATTTTAGCCATATGAACCTATTTTTATAAATATCGCTGACATCATTTGCTTTTTTTGTGCTTTTCTGTGAGGTTCACTTAACCAGCTTTGTTTACTTCAAACCATAAACCTAATAAATGTAATAAATAAATGTATAAGTAACAAAAGTATTTTAGTAAGTATTTTATATTTATATGTAAGTATTATATTTTTAGTAAGTATTTAGTAAGTGCCATGTTAACAAAGCAACAAGCAAACATATTAATTGATGATACACTGCATTTGCTTATCTTTATTCAAACCATGAATACAAAAAGGAAGCATTCAGTTTAACACAGGAGTTTTCGAAATGACTGAGAGCTGTAAAGATTATAAAAGACTAGTTCTTTACCTAATTTAGGTAATTTCATTTTCAATTTAAAGAAGAGTTTTTTTTTTCATTAGATTTTGTGGCTTCATCTAAATGGTTGGATACAAAAGGGTCATGATTAGATTTTTAAATGCTATAATAGTAATTAAATGATTCTGATGTGTGTGTGTGTGTGTGTGTGTGTGTGTGTGTGTGTGTGTGTGTGTGTGTGTGAGAGAGATTTTTTATATCATTTTGCAATAATTTTGTATGGTTAGTTATGGTCATCGTCATCCCCTCGCCCCCAAAATAAATAAATAAATAAATAAATGCTTGGCCACACCAACGCCCTTGAATTTTTTTATAATTCGACCACTGGCTACGCCTTCGGTCCATACTACACTTCTTTCTTTTCTATTTCCTCCTAATGCAGCCCTCCGAGTGCACCTGTTCCTAATCTCAGTTTATCATCTCAACCTATTTAAACACGCTATCAAACAACCATTGTTAGGAACCTCCCCTAGAGGTCACTGTTTCTGTTTGTCTGTCTGTAGTTTTTGTTGGTCGACTCAGTTTCCCAGAAGGCACCTCAGTCAGGTGATGAGTGTTCACCTGAACTGAGGTGGCTCAATTTAAAGTTTCTATAAATAGCAGTTTGTTCTGGGAAACTGGGACGAGCATTTTTGAATTTTTTTTTGTTGGTCTGATTGTTTGTTTGTATACCGTCATGTGAGCATTCCTTTTGTTTGGTTTTTGTTTCTTTGAGTTTTCTATTTTAGTTATATTGTTTAACCTGTGTTCAAGAGGGCTCTAGTTTAGTTTTCTTTATACTCCTTGTGTTACTGGATTCATGGAGCTGACCTGTTTCATGTTTAGCTAGGCTGTGTCTCCTCCTGTGTACAGTGTAAGTACTGTTCTGTGTCTTCCCAGTCAGCCTTCTTGTTTAGTTCTTTGTCTGTTTAGTTTTGTATAGACACATGAGGGCCTAGCTGCTAGCAGGGTTAGCCGCTAGTAGGCCTTGGCTGCTAGTAGGGTTAGCCTCCAGTAGGCTAGCCTCTAGTGGGATTGACTGGTCGCTGACCAGTGGTTCTGGTCGCTAGTAGGTTAGCTGCTAGTTTGGAATAGTACTAACCCGGTTAGCCACTAACCTGGTTAGGTCAGCTTCCAGTGTCCCCAGTATTCCATGTAGCTACTAACCACTAACCCATCTGGTCTGTCTAGCCTGTATATGACCAGTCTCCTGTCTCGCCAGTCTCTAGTTCCCCTATGTGTCTTTAGTTAGCTCCAGCTCCATGTTTCCTCATCCTCAGTTCCCGTGTCAGCTCCTGGTTCCCCTGTGTTCAGCTCCTTTCCTGTGCTTGCCCTGAGCCCTAATTATATTTTAAGTTTTCTTGTTTGAGTTTGTATTTCTCTTGTAAATAAAAGACTCTTTCTGGTGAACCCCTCTGCCTGCTCTAATACATGCCCACGGCAACTACATCAGCTGGTCTAGCCGAACCACCAGCTAGACCCATGACAACCATTCTCCTTCAAATAAAAAGTCTTTAGGAAGCTTCTTGCTCCTTTTTTTTTAAAAAGAGGAATATGATTGCACCAAGGAAAGGATGTGATGTCAATTTCTATGACAATGAGAGCCACAAAGTAGTCTGGACATATACAAGATTCAATTCAAGATTCAATGAACTTTATTAATCCCAGAGGGAAACTGCTTATTCTTGGTTACAGTTGCTCACGGTTGTTATCCGGGAGGAAAGGAAAGAGTAATAAATGGAGAAAAATTATAAATAAAATAAGATATGTAGATATTATATCCCATAGATGCTATACAGTGCAGTACACAGGAAACAAAATTGAATATTCTTCTTAATGAGTCTTGTAGTTCTAGTCGTTCATTCTTTCGTCACGCGACTCCTATAAACGCTATGCAGTGCAATAGATTAAACAGAACGAACGACTCAGACCAGAAGATATGAGAGGTGAGCTGCTCAATCCGTTTATCATGTGTCCTTAGCTGCGGTGGAACCTTTGGATTATGAGTATAATTCATTTTGGAAGCAGAATATACAAAATGCAAAACATAAAGTAAAAATAAAACAAATTAACTGGCAACCTTAAATTAGGTTAATTAGAAAAAATAAGTAAAATTAAATCCAGACAGATAAGTGTTTCCGTTAGTGTTTGTATGCGCGTGTGTGTGAAGCTAAAGTAAGACGAGAGGAGGAATGACCCTCACCCCCTCCCCCTCTCTTATTCTATGCGGGACGAATTTTACATACACACATCTTTACTAATGGAAACACTGTTTTATCGGGAAAGTAAACAATTAACCTCTCTAATATGCATTAGCACTAACTAACAGAAGCACTCCAGCAGAGGGAAAATTTTTTAAATTAAAATGAGAAAAGTCCATATAAAATTAGTCCTAAAACAGTAAGCACCATATTGCACACTAAATATAAATTCAAAATACAGATATTGCATATTTTATATATTATACTGGATGTTGTAGTTTTGACAGGTTTTGTAGTTTTAGGTGGTGCAAAAGTTAAATGAAGTCAGCAACAGTTGTGTAAAAAGCTTTATGAACATAGACAAAACTTATAGATGTGTGACTCGGCTGCATGATTTTATCCTAGTCAGACTGCAACAATCATAACTGTTTCAAGTCCCAATAATAGAGCTGTGTAGCATTGTCATAACCTGGACAAAATGAGCGCTAGGAGTGATTTCCTATTTTAAGAATGTTGATTAATTGCTATGACCCCTACTCCTAAAAGAAGAACCAAAATTGTGTCACTCTGAGAATTTGTGGCCACTTAGGATTTCCGATTTCCTACTCTGAGATGTAAATATGGGCCCAGGTTTGTGGGCCTCCTGACATCCTAGGGGTAGCTTTGCTTCCTTATGATGTGATCCATTTTCTGAAGTGCACCAGTTCTTTTCTTCCAGCAAAACACACTGACAACATGATGCTGCTACCCCATGTTTCTCAGTCAGGATGCTGTCAAATGGATTAAAGCATCATCCTTTTTCCTACATCATACATAGCACTGATTGTTAAGGCCAAATAATTAAATTTTTGTTTGACCAGAGAACATCCCTTAAAAAGCCTTTTATATGGGAATATAACTTTTTATTTGCATAGTTGTTTTTATAGATGCTTGTGGTACTTTTTTTTCATAAGGTGCACACTGAAGTAGCCTTTAATTATGATAATTCGCCACTCATAAGCTTCTAAAATCATTACATCACTTTCCTTTTTTATGTAAACTTAATGTATGAAAAATTTAACATATTAGAATTCTGATATAGTGAATTTGAAACTGAAAGAAATCCCTCTCTAAATGGCTTTGCTGAATTTTTCACTGATGTGAACAAATTAGAAGTAAAAATAAACCTACAATGAGAAATGTATGTAAATGTTTATGGAGCATGAATTACACTAGAAATCACATGTCAACGAAGCATTATAATGTAACTGTTGTGTTTCTTACCTCCTGGTGTCTTTCTGTATCACTTTGTAGCCAAAGGCTGTGTTTTGGTATTGAGTGAATTCTTTCCATGGACTTGGATCGATGTTAAAAGCCACCACTGACTGAGATACTGTAATAGAAAACCAGGATACACTAAATAAGGTTTTAATAACATACGGAATTTATTGTGCATTGTTTAGATGATGATTAAAATTAGAGTATATTTGATTAAATGCCTTTGTACAGAATTAAATATACAGTAAGAATTGAAGCCCATCTTCAGAGTTGATTTAATAAACATATATGAGGAACTGATTATTGAAATTGTATAAGCCAGTTTTCAAAATCTGATGAGAGATAGAGCTTTCATACACTTCTGCTGCTGAAGACTGATGTTTTAAAACTAATAATTAGTAATTCTGCACTATGTGCTGTCAGGCTATGTTATGGATCCATTACCTACTAGTGATAGGGCATTCATGAACAATGAATTTTTTTTGAACGAGTCTTTAACGTGACTCAGAAGAACGAGTAGTCTTGGAGAGTGATTTGGTCATTTTCCACTGGGCGTGCATGCACAAAGCATGAAATGAGTAGTTACCATTGAGTCTTCTAGTCGGAGTCGTTCGTTCTTTTGTCATGTGACTCCCATAGACGCTATACAGTGCAGTAGACAGGAAACAAAATTGAATGTTCTTCTTAATGAGTCTTCTAGTTCTAGTCGTTCGTTCTTTTGTCACGTGACTCCTATAAACGCTATGCAGTGCAATAGATTCAACAGAACGAACGACTCAGACCAGAAGATATGAGAGGTGAGCTGCTCAATCCGTTTATCATATGTCCTTAGCTGCGGTGGAACCTTGGATTATGAGCATAATTCATTTCGGAAGCAGAATATACAAAATGCAAAACATAAAGTAAAAATAAAACAAATTAACTGGGAACCTTAAATTAGGTTAATTAGAAAAAATAAGTAAAATTAAATCCAGACAGATAAGTTTTTCCGTTAGTGTTTGTATGTGTGTGTGTGTGTGTGTGTGTGTGTGTGTGTGTGTGTGTGTGTGTGTGTGTGAAGCTAAAGTAAGACGAGAGGAGGAATGACTTCCTCACCCCCTCCTCCCTCTCTTATTCTGTGCGGGAAGACTTTTACACACACACATCTTTAATAATGGAAACACTGTTTTATCGGGAAAGTAAACAAGTAACCTCTCTAATAAGCATGAGCACTAACTAACAGAAGCACTCCAGCAGAGGTAAAAATTTTTAAATTAAGGTGTTCTGTTCATGACAGAACAGTGTGTCCATTAGAGAGTGATTGTGTGTGTGTGTGTGTGTGTGTGTGTGTGTGTGTGTGTGTGTGTGTGTGTGAAGGCGAGAAAGCAGGGAAGTATGGAAGCAGATCAGTCTCAATAATAATTCACGCAAAAGACACAATGCACACGTGCACGAAAAAAAATACACATTCACAAAAAAAACACTCACATGCACTATATATATATATTACTTATATTTGTGAAAACGTATATTATATATAATATACGTTTCACAAATGCAAAAGACAATTCACAGATGTACAACTGTGTAAAAAATTTTTTGAATGTTTAAAATTCAAGAGTGTCTCATGGACTGTGAATGTGCAAACACGTTTTTTCCTGTATGAATCGCCCTGGATTTGTGTGTGTATTTTTAAGACTTTAGCACTATTTGGACGGGACTAGTTTTACTGGGGGTTATTAGAGAAATTTCTGTTTCACAGAGGTACTTTGTGATTTTAATCCCGTCCGAATCTGCCATGTCTGTCTTTTCTCACACGACCTCTGTAAAAACTCCAGAGCAAATTACCTACTGTTTTTCAGCAAACTCGGCGGTCCTCTGAGAAATCTAATCCCGTCCGAATGCGAATGTCTGTGTTTGCCGAAAATGTTTTTTTTTTCCGAAACGCGTTTTCTTGTGTGTTTTGGTCTACGTGAACTACCGTACAATCTCTAGCGTGCCGGTATTCGAGTTTCTGCTTTCTACCCTCCAATAGAAATCCTCATTCTCAACACGTGGTCAATGTGGGTCACTCATACTCTTTAGCCAATCAAATACGACCTCACCATTCAACCAATCACAGCCCTCGAGGAGCACAGCACTCAAGTAGCTCAGCTTTGCGCACCTTTTGTGCAATCTGAGTTAATTACAAATGAAGCTTTACCTACTTAAACCAGCGTGGCAAACCAAGACCAGGATGCACGTCTAAGTTATTACTTTATTTCATAATGTTTCATTAACGAACTTCACCGAAAATAACATAGCTAACCACTTTATCATCTTTATAAAGACTTCACCCTCATTACATGTTTTTCAATCAAGACAGTCACAGTTACTGTTTTTAATTTGGAGAATAAATGTTTCTATGGGTCACAGGGTATTATGATATATTTGAATGCCACTACATTTACTTTAATTTCATTAACAGCTCAAATGTGTGTGTAACATAAAGCTGGATTAAAGCTGCACGATTTCAGCATTTTTTTAAAAAGGCGATTTCAATTCAAACAGTCATGCAATTTAATTCCTAAATAACAATGTAAAATATGATCACTTTCAAATTTACTTTGGTTGTGAATTCAACTATATAATTTGGTATATACAACAATACTTTGGTTTGGAATTCAAAATTAAAATTTTGAATTGGGTTTCACGCACGTGAATTGGGTTTTACACACGTGAATTGCGATACGCATGTGTGCATGGTGCCTTTTCCGTGAATTATTATTGAGACTGATCTGCTTCCATAGGGAAGGGGCACCTTCCCTATGGAAGCAGATGACGCGCACACATACAATAATGGGATCAGTGCAGGCTGACAGAGAAAGAGAAAACGGATCTTTAACCTCTCTAATGACACTTGCTTTTGCTTTACGTGTGCGCGCACACACAATAAATGCGCGTGTGATAGGACGAATAAAATAAAAACATAAAATATAAAATGCTTTACGCGCACACATGTGGTCACAGGAAACAGTACATGTGCGCACGGGTGTTGATTATACAAGTGAGACCATGCAGGGAAGACGATTACCCACAATTCCACAGTGCGACAGAAAGAACCATTGGTTCAGTTGTGATCACGTGACACTTGGTAGCAAAACAAGGCACGCTAATTTAAAACGTATTAAAAATTCTTGCTCGTCTTGTGTAACACTTGCAAACCGGTTTACTCGCAATCCAAGGTTCCACTGTATAGCCAAAATTTGTGTATGTCTGTTTATTGAAAATGTAACATTTGATTTTATTTATGATCAAAAGAATGAAATGAACTAAATTTTCCTATTTTGATAAACGAGATTCAAAGAACCGAGTCACTAAAATGATTCAAACTTCCCATCACTATTACCTACTAGAACTTATTAAACACCAGAAACAGGAGATTAGATCACTAAAAGGAAGAACTTGTGTAATATTAAAGCTGTCTAATCGAGAGCTAGTCATCCAAATGGGACTTGTCCACAACACTGTACTGTCTACTTTTAAACTTTGACAAAATCAATATATACAGATAAGTGCCACACATAGTAAAAAAATATATAGTTTGTTGTGCTTTGAAAGTTTTTTTTTGCTGTTATATTATGAGTCCATCTGTCCCCTTTTTGTGACATATAAATAAATGTTTTTCTGATCTTTATATTATTATAAAGCATTTCTACCTAGATGGTAGTGTCCTCTTTCAGGATGACCCCACCCCTATCCGCATGGAAAAAGGTCTCAATGAATAGCTTGATGACAGTAAAAATGAGACTCCACAGACATCAAACCCAAACCCACTTCCTCATTTCCCAACAACTGTCACCACTAAGTTCACTTTCTGTCTTGTTACACTTTTTTCACTGCTTTAATTTCTAAGGATTTAATTACTAATTACTTACTAATACTAATACTAATACTAAACGGTTGGTTCTTCTCCCTCTCGCACTGCGGGATTGTGGGTAATCGTCTCCCATACTCGGTCTCAGTGCGTCAGCGTCACTCATATAGTCAACATCCGTGCACGCATGTACTGTTTACTATAACTGTCTCTATTCGGGAAACTGTAAGCGTGTGTGTGTGTGTGTGTCTTTCTGTTTGAAAGTCGTCCTACACAGCAGCCGCCTTCTCCCCTTGTATGCAAGCTAGTGTGTGTGTATGTGTGTGTGTGTGTGTGCGCGCGCACTAGGTTGAGTGAGATAAACTGGTGTGTGTGTGTGTGTGTGTGTGTATGTGTGTGTGAAAGTACACAGCACTCCCCTCCCCGCCTGTTCCTCTCCTCATTCTGGTCTCAATTACTACAGCCACAGTTAGATACATTATCAATGTGTATTTTTTCAATGAAGATTATTACTTTAACAAATAAGCACTAAAATTAATGACAAAGGAAATATTTGAAATTAAATTAGTTTAAAGGAGGTAGGGGGCTGAAAAATATGAAATAATAATAGTAATACATATCAGATATAATTTCTATTGTTTAAAAGATAGGCTAATAATCTAGTAGGGATGGATATTTTTTCACATCTGTCCATAAGGGAAATACTGTAAGCTTGCATAAGCTTTCTTGAGTAGAGCAATGCAATGCAAAGTTATATTCCTCTTTTAACCACAACATTGCTCTAATTATTAATAAATTTAATATTTATTAAAAGCAACCCATCATGCTTTTTATGCACGTTTACATGTTCCATTAAATTATATGGATTGTGAAACAAGTTAGTTCCCATTATCACCAGCAGCTATAAATTGTTGTTCCTCTGAGAAGCTTCTCTTTTCTGTCTTTCTTTCTTACAGCTAGAAGGACCAACATTTGAGGTTTTATTGTTGCAAAAAAAAAAAAACCCTTGAAAAGTATTATGTGATGAAACCTTAAAAAAGAATAGTTTAACTCTGACAAGGAAATACTTACTCTAAATGATTTCCACAAGATGGCATGCCAGACCATTGTGGATCATGACAGTTCTAACAGTTGGCAACAGACATGTTATCATCCTTTAACAATGTAAGAAAGAAAATATTACTGATTTTATTGCACCAGGTTTGGTCGACAGAAACTTTTGTCCAGAGTTAATTAAATTTGAGACAAGAACAATGTGGAAGAATAACAGGACTTTTCAAAGAACCAAAAGTGGCACTATTTTGATAATACAGTGGAACCTCAAATGGTGAGTAACCCGGGTAGCAAACGTTCTGCAAGACAAGCAAAAATTTGTAATAAATTTTGACGTGATAAACAATTGATTGATATAGGAGTACCAAATATCATCCGGTATAAGGTGGCACGCATGTGCTTCTTGTTTTGACTGTCACGACCCATCAAACTATAGCTCAGCTATGATCACATAAGCACTCCTGTTTCACTTCCCTAACCACCCATTACACCACACCACCTCACTTCCGCTCTCCACACACCTGTGCGCTATCACCAATCATGCCCTTACCTACTTAAACCGCACTCTGTCACCGTCACGTTGCCAGATTATTGAGCGCTCTCCTTAGCCCAATTTTCCAAGCCTAGTATCTCGTTACTGACCACGCTTTGTTTTCTCGACCTCGCTCTTGCCTCACATCTCAGATTTCCACGTTCACGGACTCTTCATGGAATTTTTCGACCATTGAATGTGTTTAAGGACTACGAACTCGGATCTCGGACTCTTTCTTGCATCTTCGGCTTTGAACCGGCTCGCACCTGACCACGAGTGAACCTTGGAGATCAGCAACCAACCTGTGCAGTTTCTCCTCACTATCACCGCCTCTTCGTGCTTCCGCATTCCTGCACGAGCCACGCCGCATACAAGGCTCTCTCGCCGGCTCTCCGCGCTTCCGCATTCCTGCACAAGCCACGCCGCATACAAGGCTCTCTCGCCGGCTCTCCGCGCTTTCGCATTCCTGCGCGAGCCACGCCGCATAGAAGGCTCTGTCGCCGGCTCTCTGCACTTCCGCATTCCTGCACAACTCACGTGGCACACGGAGCCGTCACAGCTCTCTCTCTCCGCAGCACATTATTAAAACAGTGGCGCACGCCGCCCAGCCCATTTCAAGGGATAGTTCTAAGCACCACACATCAAAGTAAATCCCAAGGAGCCTTCTCACTGCAATTGGATCCATCACGCCCTCTAGTGAGCCTGACAGAATAATTTGGCCAGTAATGGATCCAGCAGAGGGGGCATTGGAGAGTCACGGAGCCCTCCTAGGCACACACCAGCAGGAAATAAGGCAAAGCACAGAAACTATCACTCCAACTAACACACTCCAAACTATCACAGAAACTCTACGGTCTCTGTCTACCCAGGTTCAGAACCAACCGCCCCCTGCTCCCATTCCTCGACCACTTCCTCCGGTGCTCTCTCCTAGTCAGGAGCCCCGCCTTCCTGCCCCACCCACCTATGATGGAGACCCAGCCATTTCTTTCTATCCCAATGTTCCCTTGTCCTAGAACTACAGGCCATGTCATTTCCCACAGAGCGATCAAAAGTCGCCTACATCATCACCCTCCTTTCAGGAAAGGCGAAAGAGTGGGGAACAACGTTATGGGATGCCCAAGAGCCATGCTGCTTCACTTACAAGACCTTCACGGATGAGATGAGAAAGGTCTTCGATCGCTCCTCTACGGGATATCAGGTGGCGAATCAAATGCTACAGCTACATCAGGGAATTCGTTCTGTCTCTGAATACGCCATAGATTTCCGCACCCTGGCTCCCTCTTGTGGCTGCCCGGGAGCTTCCCTCAGACCGCCAGGGCCTCATTGACCTTGCACCCGCATTGATGGCCGTAAACGGGTACAACGAAACGAATGTCAGATCTATCGCGAACCACGCACTTCGGCACTGACCTTAGTCACCTCCGAGCCCCTCCCTGAACCCATGCAGATCGGTTGTGCACGCATCTTGCCGAGGGAACGTCAGCGCCGCAGAGACGAGGGCACCTGCTTCTACTGCAGTCAGACCGGCCACGTTGTGCGCTCCTGCCCACTAAAAGGGTAGGCCCCCCCCTGTAGTTCTGGGGATGCAGGGGGGCCCCACATCTGTTTCTTCCCCAGACCAGCGATCATGTTTCCCCGTGACCCTGACCCATGACAACCAATCCTATGCCACTCACGCGTTAGTGGACTCCGGGACCGATCAAAATTTAATTTACTCTTCCACAGTCTCCGAATTCAATGTTCCTCTCACGCCCTTGCATCGACCCTTCACAGTTCAGGCTCTTGATGGCAGCAAACTAAACCTGATTACCCATTGTACTGTCACCCTACAGTTTTCAGGCAACCACACGGAGACCATTTCTCTCCTGTCCATGCACACATTGTTCTAGGCATCCCTTGGTTAAGGCTGCATAATCCACATATTGATTGGGTCAAAAGAAGGGTCCTGGATTGGAGCCCCACCTGCCTCGCTTCATGTCTATGCTCTGCCCCTATGGGCGAACCTTGCCCACGCCACAAGAAGAAATTCCTGACCTAACCAAGGTACCCACAAAATATCATGACCTATGTCAGGTGTTCAGTAAGTCACGGGCTGTCTCCTTACCTCCACATCGCCCCTATGACTGTGCGATTGACCTCCTCCCCGGCACCTCTCCACCCAAGGGGCGACTTTATTCCCTCTCTCTACCTGAGAGAGAGGCCATGGAACAGTACATAAAGGAGTCACTTGCCGAAGGGGTTATTCGCCCATCCTCTTCGCCAGCTGGAGCGGGGTTTTTCTTTGTATGAAAAAAAGGACAAATCCCTCAGACCCTGTATTGATTACAGAGGGTTAAATGAGATCACTGTCAAGAACCGCTACCCCCTCCCTCTGATGTTGTCGGCCTTCGAACTTCTCCAGGACGCCCGTGTTTTCACCAAATTGGATCTGAAAAACGCTTACCACCTTGTCAGGATACAGGAGGGTGATGAGTGGAAAACCGCCTTTAACACATCCACCGGCCATTATGAGTATCTAGTGGTTCCTTTCGGCTTAACCAACGCGCCAGCAGTCTTCCAGGCTCTCATTAACGATGTCCTCAGGGATTTTCTCAGTGTCTTTGTCTTTGCTTACCTGGACAACATTTTGAAATTATCACGCTCAGTCAAGGAACACAAATCACACGTTTGCCAGGCCCTACAACGGCTATTAGACAATAAACTTTACATCAAGGCATGTGAATTTCATTTCTCATCCACATCCTTTTTGGGATATTGCATCTCCCCTGAGGGCATCCAGATGGACCCCATCAAGATTAAGGTGGCCACTGACTGGCGGGTTCAAGGCGGGAACTCCAATGCTTCTTAGGATTCGCCAACTTTTATCGCCGCTTCATTTGGAACTACAGCATGGTGGCGGCCCCACATACAACCCTCAGGTCATCTAAGATTTCATTTCAATGGAATCCCCTGGCAGACAGAGCTTTAAAGAATCTTAAACACCACTTCACCACTGCTCCCATCCTTTTCTTCGCCGACCCCGCTCTCCAATTTGTTGTGGAAGTAGACGCGTCCGAAACCGGAGTAGGCACTATCCTGTCTCAGAGATCCATGGAAGACAAAAAGCTTCACCCTTGCTCCTTCTTCTCCCGCAGACTCACAGCTTCTGAACGCAACTACAACATTGGGGACCGTGAACTGTTGGCGGTCAAATTGGCCCTCACACCATCCCTTCCTCATATGGACCGACCACAAAAATCTGTAGTATCTAACAACGGCAAAAAGACTCAACTCACGCCAGGCACGATGGTCATTGTTCTTCGTTTTCAGTTCACGTTATCGTATCGCCCCGGTTCCAAGAACACTAAACCTGATGCCCTCTCTCGGCAATTCTCCACCTCTCAGGACACACCCATGACCGAGACGATCCTCCCTCTTCAATGCCTTGTGGCAACAACCCGGCTTAATGTGGAGCACCTGGTCCAGCAAACCCTCAAACGGGAACCAGGCCCAAGCATTGTCCCACCCGACAAGCTCTTTGTCCCAGTCTCTGTACGACCACAGGTGTTAGACTGGGCTCACCGCTCCAGACTGGCATGCCACCCTGGGGCAGCACGTACTTACTTCCTCCTTCAACAACACCATGAAGGAGGACGTCAAGAACTTTGTGGCCTCCTGCGACACCTGTGTCAGGAACAAGATTACAAACCGCCCTCCTGAGGCCCTCCTCAGACCTCTCCCCATTCCCCACCGCCCTTGGTCCCACATCTCCGTCGACTTCGTCACTGGCCTACCACCATCTCAGAACAATACCTGCATCCTAACCGTTGTGGACCGCTTTTCTAAGTCAGCACATTTCATACCACTACCAAAGCTCCCATCAGCAAAGGAAACAGCCGAACTGTTAATCAACATCTTCCAACTTCATGGACTCCCTGTCGACATCGATTCGGACAGAGGCCCCCAGTTTCCTGCCCAGTTCTGGAAGGCCTTTTGCAACCTCCTGCACAACTCACGCGGCACTTTTTGGTAGCTTTCTCTCTCCGCCCACTCGGTGGTGGGCGGCCTTCCCAATCGGTGCTGCACATCAAAGTAAACCCCAAGGATTCTCCTCACTGCAATTGGATCCATCACACCCTCTAGTGAACCTGACATTGACGCAGAGAGTCACGCACAACTGAGCCAATATTTTTTTCTCTCTCGAACTGCGGAATTGTGAGTAGTCATCTCCCGTGCTCGGTCTTTGTGTGCATGGGTCACTCATATAGTTAACACCCGTGCGCGTGTGTACTGTTTACTATAATACTGTGACCGTGTATGCATGTAAAGCATCTTTTATTTTGTGTTTATATGTATGTGTGCTTGCACGGGGTGTGTGTGTGTGTGTGTGTGTGTGTGTGTGTGTGTGTGTGTGTGTGTGTGTGTGTGTGTGTGTGTGTGTGTGTGTGTGTGTGCGCGCGCGTGTGTGTGTGCTCGCACGACTGTGTGTGTGTTTGTCCTACACAGCAGCCCATTCCCCCCACCTCCTCTCCTCTCTCTGGTCTCAATCACTACAGCCACGATTCTTTTTAAAGGTAAAGTGCAGGTTAATTTGTTTTATTTCTACTTTATATTTTGTATTATTTTATATGAATATTTTTGGGTTGTGGAATGAATTGTCTGAATTTCCATTATTTTTAATGGGGAAATTAGCTTTGACATATGAGTGTTTTGATATTCAAGTACACTTTTGAAACAAACTATGCTCTCAATCCAAGATTCCACTGTACTATAAAGGCACAGTATATCACTTATCCTCATTTCCAAATAAGAAGGATACTTTTTAGTCATTGCCAAAATACAGCAGAAGAAAGAGCAGAGAGAGTTAAAGACCTTGCAAAAGGATTACACAGCTAAATTTTGAAACCAATTGGTGCTGGAGCTTGAGTTCATGACTTTCATATCAGACGCTCATAACCTAAAAAATGGGACCACCATAGTTTTAGTTAGCCACTCCAGTGGGGCATGAACCCACAACTTTTTAACAGTTTCCCCTCTGAGACTAGAAGTCTAATACACTACTCACATAAAGGTTATTTCCTCTCTCTCTTTTTTTGGGGGGGGGGGCATACATATATATTTATATACTTTATATACATGCAAATACATTTTACAAAACTTAAGAGTCAAATTGAAATCCCTGACACTGTTTCACATGTAACACAAGTACAGTTAAGAACCGTACATAAAACAGCCTTTAGATTTAAAGAAAAAAACTTCTACCGCATACATAATGTTTAATTCAAGCTGCATTCATGTCACTTTTACTAATAACTTAAAATGACTGTCTGCCTTATTATGCCTCCATCTCTCTTGGAAACAATTTCGTGGTTTCTTAGGTCAGAAATAAAAAAGCATATGGGTGTATTAAGAAGAAAAAAATATTGTGAACATTTTACCGATGGTCATCAACTATATCTGTATGATGGTCCACTGAATTTATTTTATAGTTAAATTGGTTACTGTGAACCAATATAATTAAGGAACTATTTAAGAACTTTTAAAATGTTTGTTTCATGTTAATTCATCTTGTAGATGTAGAGAGGCGGTAGCTAATTTTTCAGGCACACTTTGCTCATCAGTATCAAACTAACCAGAGTCTATTTCTTAGCCACAGCTATTCTCAACTTAGCTGTGACAATGACGCCTTTAAAAATAATCGTGCTACAACATTGCTGTGCTCAAGGGCTACATTTTAGCTCAAGTAGTAAAAAAAAGTGAACATGAGAGAAGAGCTAAATGTAATGTTTTTTTCTATCTATCTATCTATCTATCTATCTATCTATCTATCTATCTATCTATCTATCTATCTATCTATCTATCTATCTACCTACCTACAGTACAAACCAAACGTTTGGACACACCTTCTCATTCAAAAAGTTTGAATTTGTATTATGGCAAGAAAAAAGCAGCTAAGTAAAGAAAAACGAGTGGCCATCAATACTTTAAGAAATGAAGGTCAGTCAGTCCGAAAAATTGGTAAAACTTTGAAAGTGTCCCCAAGTGCAGTCACAAAAACCATCAAGCGCTACAAAGAAACTGGCTCACATGCGGACCGCCCCAGGAAAGGAAGACCGAGAGTCACCTCTGCTGCGGAGGATAAGTTCATCCGAGTCACCAGCCTCAGAAATCGCAGGTTAACAGCAGCTCAGATCAGAGAGCAGGTCAATGCCACACAGAGTTCTAGCAGCAGACACATCTCTAGAACAACTGTTAAGAGGAGACTGTGTGAATCAGGCCTTCATGATAGAATATCTGCTAGGAAGCCACTGCTAAGGACAGGCAACAAGCAGAAGAGATACGTTTGGGCTAAAGAACACAATAAAGAACACAATAAAGAAAACTCTTTGAATGAGAAGGTGTGTCCAAACTTTTGTATCTATCTATGCATATGTAAGGTCCACTATTTTGTTTGTTGTAGAGTTATTTACGCACTCCTTGATGTTCTATTCCACTTGTCAATAGCAATTAGCTTAAACTGCATGTTTTTGGACTGTGGGAGGAAAACAGCATATCTGGAGGAAACCCACCAAACACGGGAGAACATACAAACTTCATGCACACAGACTTAAACCACTGTGCCACCATGTTCCTCAGTCACTCCTCTGCCATATAGTAATCTCAACTTGTTGCTAAAATCTTTCCACTAGATTTCAGGGCATGGACATGGGACTTTGTTTATTCAGTCACAAGAGGATTATTGGAGTCAGGCACTATTGTGAGGTGAGTAGCACTGACATTCAGTTGGCGTTCCAATGTGCCCAAATCTGTGAGATGGAGGTCAGGATTGGTGCATACCCAAAGTCTTTCACAGTGGCAAACCGTGTTTTTGTAAAGCTTTCTTTGTGCACAGGCGCATTGACAGGCTGGAACAGTATCATCGTCTCAGTTCAAGTAAAAGGTAATGGTGTAGGGTAGAATTTTTTAAAAATAATTTGTTTCCCTCCAAACTTTGGAAAATGTTTGGCATTGAATATGGAAAGATAGTCCTCCGCTTCTGGTTGGAGATCTTGTCACATGGATGCCCCTTGTGTCTCTTTGGGATGCATCCGGTGTCTGTGGATGGTTTCACTCTACTATGAAGACGGTTCTGGCCTCGACTGATGTTGACAGCTGTTTCTTTGAGGACTTGGCTGCAGTCACTCGATAGTTCAGGACTGGAATTTCCTACAAGTCTACCTGAGCCTCCAGTAACTACCTGGACTCCATATTAACATCAATTAACAACTGTTATACTGAACTGCCTGCCACCTAACACACAGTATGAATGCAGATCAATTCCTGCTTTCTGTTTCACCCAAATGAGGATGGGTTCCCTGTTAAGTCTGGTTCCTCTCAAGGTTTCTTCCTATTGCCATCTCAGGGAGTTTTTCCTTGCCACTGTCGCCCTCGGCTTGCTCATCAGGGACTATACACATTCACATTCCATACAAACTTAAATAATTCTTTTGATTGTGTAAAGCTGCTTTGCGACAATAACAATTGTTAAAAGCGCTATACAAATAAAATTTAATTGAAATTGAATAGTCGGGTGTCCACATAAGTTTGATCATATACTGTATGTTTTATGTTTACTGGAAATAAAATACTTTTCAGTGTGCTGTTATAAAAACATATATGGGACTATGAGGAGGTGTTATAGTCTTTTTTTATGCCACAGTAATTTACCTCCTTTTTTTTCCTTCTCTTCAAGACATAAAACATAACTTTTCATGATAACCAAAAACTGAAAGTCCTCTGTCTTGTTAACTTTCTCATATTAAAAGTTATAGCTTTACCTTTGACTGTCACAAAGTGCTGACAGTGGAAACCCTTTCTAAAAAATACTCTCTAAGAGATTTCTAATCCACTCGAAGATGATTTGATGGCCCATGTTTGAAGCAATTGCAAAATTTGTGATATTTGCAGATCACAATAATTAAATTCTACATGCACATGATTCTATGCCAAGTACATTTTTGTATATTTAAAATAAACATACAAGCTTTATATCATGTTTATCTGAGGGGAGGAAACGTTTTTACCTTCCATATCTGTACTCTGCTGGGAATTGTGTTGTGTTCCGAATTTACTGGTATGCCTCAATTTTGGTATGACATGCCAAATAATTTCTTACAGGTGTTTTTTTTATTATTATTTGTTTTATTATTTGTTTCTTAGATAGATTTTTGTAGGATACAAATCACTGTAACCCACACCCTTGAGGGTTTATTGCTCTGAAAAAGTTCTTTCAAACATCTCTCAGAATATATTTGCTCTTGATGACACATGGCTTTTTAAATCCATTTTTGTGAAATGTTTGCAATACAAGTCACTCTGAATGAGCTGTAGAAATTATGACATCTTATAACTACTACGGATACTACTGTCTGATCTGCTTTCATTTTAAAAAGTATCGAACCAAAATCAAGAAATTGAGGGTACTGAGAAAAAGAAATAAGTTTACCGGCTTCTAGCATCTAACATTTTTGGCTGGATGTGTAGCAAAAACATTCAATTTGGAAATGGGAAAGAAAAATTAGGAAGTGGTTAAATTGTGTTCATTCTATCCCCTGCCATAAATGGGCATGTTGAATGTAAAATGCTTTGCTAGATTTCCTGGTTAAAATCTTTTTCCACCCCATCTGTCATGTCAGTTATACACTAATAACCAAATGACTGACACACACACACACACACACACGTGTATACATGTACATGCACATCGTATACAGTACTTAGCTTACAATCTTAAGTGTATGTCAAAACAGGTTGTGACAAGATGTAGTAACAATGTCCTAAATGTGTATCAGAAATGTGTATGAGACCCCTGCCAAAATATCAGGGCTCAAAATGGATCTTAATGTATATATAAAGTAAAAATAGAAATATTTTAGATGTAAAGATACTTAGTTTGGTCTTACCAGAAATCAGGAAAATACACAATGCAAAATCCGAATCCATGTTCAGTATTGTCACTGGGTTCAGAATGACTGGTGGTGGATGCAGAAAAGTGACTGCTGAGGAAGTAGATATACAAGAGGTGTAACCACTTATACAACTGTGGGAGGGGCATAAACTGACCAAATGGAAATCAGGGAAACACAGTGGAAACGGTCATGTCATGTAAATAAAATGTTATAAGCACTGAACAAAATGGAGTGTACAAAATCAAAACTAAATGTACAAATCTTATGGGAGCTTATTACAGATCTTATTTCATTATTCGAGTGTGTAGATTATTCAGGATATGTTTATACCTTACAGTCCATCTATAAACCCCATCAACTCAATGAAAAGAGTGAAAAGAAAAAGTCAAAGGAAAGAAATGCAGGAAGAAAAACATGATTTCATGAGCAGTCTGATGTGCAGCCAGCCCTTGTGATCTAGTGTGAAGCTGTGTGTGTGCGCTTTTGTGCATGCAAGTGTGTGTTTGACTGTGCTTAACTTGCCAAGCATCTGTTCTTCATCATTCTTCTTTTTTTTTCACTTCCTTTTGTATTTCTTTGAAGTTCCTCAGGCGAGCCTTGTGCTTTTTACAACATTAAAAAATGTCTGCATTTACAAGTGGAGACCAAAATTAGAGAACAATTTATAAATGCTTGCTTTTTTTCCTGAAATTTGTATTAATCTTCAGCACTGAGATTTTGAAGGAATATTAGCTCTGGATATATCACTAGCAGAGTGGTTCTTACCTTGACAAACCTGCCAACTCTCACCCACTAAACAAGAGACTCACGCAGTCACTCATCTTCACACCTTCTCACGACACACATCCAATTTCTTATGGTTTCATGTTCAAACAATTGTCTGCAGAGGATGCAAACAAAATCACTTTTTTTCAGGCGCTTTCTCATGAGTCAGCTATAAAGCTTTTTTCCTTTTTAAGTCAAATCACAACATCGTTTCCTCACACACACAGGTGTATTGCGGCCGGAGCACAACTGAGCGATGCTCCACCATTATTCTTTCCAAGTGAAGAGAAATAATATTCACGTAATATGGGTAAAAAAAAAAGTGGGGGGGTATGGGGTTCCCAGATTTTCTCCCTAATTTAGTCGCGTCCAATTCCTCCCCGTCACTAGGGGGCTCCACATTAAGGCTACTACTACCACTCAGCTGGGGGGGCCGAAGACTATCACGTGTTTCCTCCAAACCACGTGACACCAGCCTACCGCATCTTTCCGAACTGCTAGATCACGCACCGTTGGGGGCGGCGTAACACACTCGGAGGACAGCGCTATCCGCTTCTTCCGTTGCACAAGCTCACAGACGCCCCTGATTGGCTGTAGAGCAGTGATTAATGTGGGAGCACTAAGTACGTCTCATCCCTCCCCTCTGAGAGAGCTCGGACAATCAGCTCTGTCTAGACCTCCGGCTGCGAGAGGTTACAGCATCACCGGAGATTCGAACTGGCGATCTCCGGATGATAGGGCGAGCACTTTACCACTGCGCCACTCTGAGACCAATATGGTTAAAATTAACACACATTTACAGTTGTATGTAGGCATAAATCAGATGCAGAATAAGGGATGATAATTGGAACAGTCATAATAGCGCTGAGTTTCACAGGAACTGGAGCAATAAAAACTAAGTGAGGGTAGTGACATGATTATGCACATACAGGCAAATATATACATTGCGAAAAATATTTGCATTTAATCATGTAGCATGTATATATTTATATTTTATATAACAAACATTAAGAGAGAACATCCCCCAAACCATGATATTTCCTCCACCACCTTTCACTGACTTCATTACCTAATTTGGGTTTAAAATTTCCTCAGTTTGATGCCAAACATAATTTTTCTCAGATACATTTTTCACCCAAATAAATTAAATTTGCTCTCATCACTTGAACTTTAGAACTTTTTCCCCCTGTTCTCACAACATGCTCCTCAGCAAAGATTAGCTTTGGTCACTGAAAAGTGGGTTTTCAGTCTGAATTCTCTAAAATGGCAAGACACTGTAGGTAAAGACAGAGCCTTACTCTGTTCAGCACTGAACTGGCAAGCAATTCCAGCTGCAGTTTTGAAAATTTTTCCTCATTGACAGACGTTTCTCATTTCTTTATGTGGACATCCATCCATGAATGACTTAGACACATTGTAAAGTTGGAATATTCCAGAAATCACAGATTTTAAAGGATGAATTTCACTTGCAGCAGCTGAAAGAGTCATCCTTTGGGCCTTCACCTAATCAACCTGCTGTTCCAGGGTTTCATCCAGTATAAATTGCTATCCTAACAGTTAAACAGGTTTTGTCAGATAAGGTGCCAGATTAACACAAATAATAGGAGGTATCTGAAAGTGTTCTCCAATTTAGATCATAGTTCTTTTAAAGATCTCTCATTGAATATGTGTTTTTGACAGACAACTTCTTTCTCCCTGCAGATTTTACCGACCTAATTTCACCCAGGGTGGAGACTGGCAGTTTATTTAGCAATTATTAGAACACCTGTGATGCAGAGTGATAAATACAGCCAAATACACTCCCTGCCTAACGGTAAATTGAATTTAATTGAAACTGAGATTAAATCTCAGATGATCGAAAAAGTAGATCGGATAAAGATTAAGTTTTGTCATAAAATGACTTCAGCATGTTAAAATTCACTAATACCACTCTGTTGTTTCAGCTGTGAAAATTTTAACTAATGCCAGTAAAAATATTCAGTTTAGCATTTCCATTTAATATGTATTGGTGCAGATGATTGTTTACATTAAGCAAGACGTTCATTGGTAGCTTATTTTAAAGTAGATTACTAAATCCAGCACATTACTGTTCATGACATCACTTTAAATCAACATTACAATTTGAGCTCATCTCGGAATGCTGCAGATCTGTTTGCTCTAACGATCTGTGTTTCATCTCGTAGTGGCATTCCATATTCTGTTTTTCATTAGCATATGAGACAAAAACTGCAACCAATGACCCCACAGTTGAGCTTCAATACTGCTCTTAAGAAAACCTATGGGGGATGTCACAGAGAGTTTGTCAAAAAGTTTTTTTTTACCAGTCTATGAATAAAACAAAAGTCATTTGACTCAGAAGATGAGTGACTTCGGTCACTCCTATATTTCCAGGTTTTTTAAAACTTCCCTTAAAAACTAGCAATTTAATTTGCTCCCTCATGAGACTGAATTCTTGTAACTAATCGTAAAGCACAAAGAGAGGTTTCATAACCTCATACAAGCATGCTAACAGAACAGTTTTGTAATCGTTTCAATAATAATTTGTTAACTTTACAAAAATATATATTTTTCATTTCCCACAGGAAGAATAAACATACATTGATCAGTCCATTCATCTTTGAAGGTTTAGTTTTATAGTCTACTGTTTCATTTTTTGGAGTAAACCATGCTATGTTGCTCATTTGTTTCTGTTTGGTGAAGATTTGGATGGCTTGTAGTCGCAGTACTCTCGTTTCTTTGTCTTCCCCATACTCACATTGATTGTCTCTGTTGAGTGACGCGAATACCCCACCCACCTCGAGAGAAAAAGTGCTATATTTGTTCAAAAAAGTGCTAGAGGCAGTGACGTAATCTGGCACATAACTGCTCATAACTTCCCTTCTACTCAACATTTTGATTTCATTTATGGTGCAGACTTAACAACTGCCAAAGTGTTATAAAATTCTTCCCAGTCAGTTTTCCATGATGCTGTAACAAAATCAGACAGACATACAGACAGACAAAAATTTTTCTGAGGCTGGTTTTTCATCCTTTTAATGTATAAAATGTAAATATATAATTGAAAGAGTGATTTCTGACCAATGAACAGATTAAACCGTTCTTTTATTTATATAGATTCAAACAGAGGAAGTGTCAGGCCACAGGGGAATAGAAACTGACTTTTGGATAGTGATGCATGCAAGGCACAACAGCGCTATCATACATGTAAAACGTTGAGACAAAATGTCCAAGTATGATCACTTGAAACTATTCAAATTCTTCTATATTATTTTTTTCTCTACTCATATCAGTTTACCATATTTTACAATTATATACAATCATAAAGTATTAGTAAATAAAATATGTTAGAAAAAACAATACAGAAAGTACCAACAATCATATATGTGTCATATATGTGAAAAGAATGACAGCAAAATGAAAAGGAATAGAAACCGACAGTCCAGTGGTTTATCCATAATCAGATGCACATGAATAGCTATTCTGCTAGCTATCCTATTTGTGTAGCATGGAAAGGTCACCAGAGGTAATTAATTGTGGATTAACCTGATTGGATGCTAAACCAGTCATTCTCAACTTATTCCTGGATGACCACTGCATTAACATTAACCACCTTAGACATTTAGCTTAGCTTTAGCTATTTCATGGTTAGTTAGGTAAGTAGGCATTTTCCAAACAACAGCCAGGCTCCAGGCTCCATTTGTTCTATGCATATGCCCATTTATGGATTAATATAGATTTAGGTGAAGTCAAGGTCTTTGCCAAGATGCCGGCAACCAGTGCCCCCACAGTTGAGCTTCAAAATTGCTCTAAAGAAAACCTATGGGTGATGTCACAGAGGGTTTGTCATGATTTTTTTCCCTTAAAAAACACAATTTAATTTGCTCCTTGATGAAACTGAATTCTTGTACCTAATCGTAAAGCACAAGGGGAGATTTCATAACCTCATACAAGCTTGCTTACAAAATCTGGCTTACATTTTTGTAATCGTTTCAATAATCATTTGTTAATCTCTGACAGAGGCTGGTTATTATTATTTTTTTGCTTTAATTAACCGACTTTAAAAAAAAAAGAGTACAAAAACAAAGACTATTTTTACTGATATTCTTACACTCAAATATTTTTTGTTGTTGTTGTATATATGTAAATGTATATTTCCCCCCACATATTTCCCTTTAGTGCTTCAGTAGTAATGTGTACTGTGCGTACACATACTTGCCACTTTTTTTTTTGGTTGTACTTTTTTCACAGAACATCCTCATGTCTAGGCATAGAATTATTTATAGTTTATGTACCCAATGTGGTATATTGTTCCTCCAACAAAGTTTCAACCAACAAAACTTTCAGTTCATACACACTATTTGCAAACTTCTTCTTTAAGAGGTTCTTCTTTGAGAACTACTTCCTTGCATTTCACAGACACTAAAGGTTCATGTCAGGGCTTGGGCATCCAAATTTCATCTGTAAAGAGATTATGATGCATATAGACTGGCCTGCCTTCTTTTTGGCTACAGATGATATCGGAACTTTTCTCAAAACTTATGTCCCCTTTTAATGCATTTTGAGCATACTTTTAACAAACTGTGAATTTAAGTATTAAATTACCTCCAGTTTCATATATGTACATGCATCTATAGGAGTAAACATATGATGTTCATTATCTAAGAACTCTGACAACTGAAATAATATTAAGTGTCAAAAAACTTTTGTTAAATTTTGAGGAGTAAGTCTTTTTCTTCATTTTTTTTGGGTGGGGGATATTTAGCTTGAAAAGTGATCACATGGAATATTTATTTAAAATAAATGCCACTTAGCCACTTAGTTTGAAACTGTCATATGGGTTTTGAAATATTGTTATTATTTAGACACAAAAGTTTACAACGCACACACTCATTTTAGTCCTCACATGTTCAGACGTGCCATATGACTGATCATGTGTAACCTTTGCTGCATTAGTACTCCCAAAAGTCATAGAAAGGTCAAGAAAAAGTCAAGGATCATCTTTGCCATGGTGGCATTGCGCTTCTAATAGCTGCTTTGCAATGCTGCCAAATGGAGCAACAGGAAAATGTTTAAACTGAAAATAATCATTATTAATTCAACAAGTTCATGCACATAAGGAGAAGGTATGATTTGAGCTTTTTCCCCTTACGTACACATATGGGCATATTTAGTATGATGCGTATGTAACAGAAGAGGTACACATCAAAGAAAATATGTTGTCAAACACAAAAGACATGATGAAAGTGTTGCTAAAAATAAAAGTTTGAACTTCTTGATTCCTGAATTAAATGAAGTGTAGTTCGTGAGCATTCTCACTATTCTCAGTATTGTGAGATTCTCATCTTCTATTTAAGCATACAATAAGCTTACAATATAAGCTTACTGCTATAAGGATCTTCATGCCCTGTTAGTTGATAAACATCTGCATATTTGTGTCTAATATGCATTTCTATAAGGTTCTGTCAGACTTTTTCAATGCCCAGTAATTCATAACCTAATCATTAACTGCCACGCTTAGTATTGTGGTAAATGCTCTACTTGTTCTATTTCCTCTCTGTCTGTTTCAGATGGAGGAATGCTGCCGCCCTTCTCCAGTGTCAGGTTGGAGCTAATTTTAGCCAAACAGCTCAAATGTGAGGGGTCACAATGCTAGATAAATACAGTGGCCAGGCTGATTAGGAGGCGCCACAGGCTAAAGCCGGAGCTTTTCAACTTCGTTCCTCCATTCCCTCAGCTGTTCTCTCAACTGAAACGGTAAGAGATTTTTGGAGAACATATATATATTTTTTGTGCTATAGGCCCTAATGTTAAACAAAGAATGTTGCAATGTTACTAGGTGACATCATGTAAACACTGTGTTTACACAGGATTTTCTTTGCTGTATAAAGACAGAATGCTTGTTTGTGTCAAAATACAACTATCATCATTGGAAACCTAGACTAATAATAACACTTCCCTAATATCACATGATAAGCAGTCACTTCCTTCCTCTTGAAATGACAGGGTACAGTAGCCTCACATTAGCTAAACTTAGTTAATTTGATAATCTTTCTTGAGGACACAGCCACCACTGTTTATCCTCTTACTTACAGAACACTGAACCTTACTGATTAGAAGCAAGATTTTTGTAAAATATTGCATTCATTTTGAACATTAATTCCATTTTATACATTGGGGAATTTATTAGAATGCAAAAAGGAAAAACTGATCATCTGAAAACATCAATTTGGAGAAAATTGGTAAATACAAGTCAAGTCTAAACTAGTGCATGATTAATACAAAAAAAATTATAATGTACTTTATATTCAATATAGTCATAACTACATACTGATTTTTTAAAGGATTTGGGACAGATTAATTAAAATGCCCTGCTTGGGCCCTTTGCATTACAAGCAAGGGCATTCCAAGAGCAGCTGTCATCCACAGGGTTTATATATAGCCTGACCTATTGAAGGAGGATCGCGGAAGGATAGAAGGAAAATGAGAGCAGAGATGGGGGGATGTGCTATATATGATTAAAGTAAAGGTCAACTGTTAGAGTTTCTAAATGTCAAAGATAAGGAAGAGAGTGACTTTTAGGGTGAAAGATCAGACTTTGCATTCAGTAGTTTAAACGGTGGTTTCAGAGTTTGGTGTGAAATAAACATAAAGGTCATTACTAAAAGTACACGTTCATACTGTCTCTACCCTATACCAGGTGAGTGAACTTTTTAATTAAGCAATGAGAGGAATGTTTCTAGTGAGAGTAACAGCAAAACAATAAATAAGCTCATGTTGCTGTTGTGTGGGATTGTAGTATAAAAAGATGTTCACACATTGTGCCAATGTACATTTTTAGAAAGAATGGAAACTGTGGTAGTTACCACAATGGTACAAGTTCCAGTATTAAATTTTTTTTTTTTTTACATATTACTCACCTCTGCTTATATTTTTGCCCTAGCATCACTTCATCCTCTCTCACCTTGGTACAGGAAGGAACATGATGACATGCTATTTTACAAAATATTGCATAACTGTTTAATCTGTCATAATGGCTTAACCGCTTCTCATGTATTTTGCTTTCACTCTCTCTCTCTCTCTCTCTCTCTTCTCTCTCTCTCTCTCTCTCTCTCTTTTTCCACTTTCAGTCACAATGCCTCACGCATACCCGTTCCTCAGCCCTGAGCAGAAAAAAGAGCTCAGTGACATTGCTCAGAGAATTGTCGCACCTGGAAAGGGAATCCTTGCTGCTGATGAATCCACAGGTATGCTTGCCAATGGTGTCAATTATTATGTACATGCAAACACTGAACATTTCTACAGAATGCCTGTGGCAATTCATTGCACCAACATACACACCTTTTGTACACTAGAAACCTGATGAAATCAAACCACAGTGCAATTTATTATTGTAATTTATTGTAATTCTTCTCACTCTACTCCTGCAGGTAGCGTAGCCAAACGTTTCCAGAGCATCAATGCTGAGAACACTGAGGAAAACCGGAGGCTCTACCGTCAGTTGCTCTTCACTGCTGATGACCGTGTTAAGCCTTGCATTGGAGGAGTCATCTTCTTTCATGAGACCCTTTACCAAAAGACTGATGATGGCAAGCTCTTCCCTCAGCTGATCAAGGAGAGAGGCATGGTAGTGGGCATTAAGGTTGACAAGGGTGTAGTCCCTCTGGCTGGAACCAATGGAGAGACTACTACCCAGGGTGGGTTCACTATTTATATATTATTATTATTATTACTATTATTATTACTATTAATTTATCATTTTTTAAGCATAGCTGTCACACTCTTTGTGTTTATGTATTTGTTATAGCTTTCTCAAAAAAAAAAATTCACATTGTTTTTTTCTTAGGTCTGGATGGCCTATATGAGCGTTGTGCTCAGTACAAGAAGGATGGAGCTGATTTTGCCAAATGGCGCTGTGTGCTGAAGATCACCCCGACTACCCCCTCCAGCCTGGCCATCAAAGAAAATGCTAATGTCCTAGCACGTTATGCTAGTATCTGCCAGATGGTAAGCTTCACTCGTTGTCACACACAATGGCATAACGATTCTCCATAGAACTTTCAGCTCATTATGCTGTTAACTCTTTCACCAGCATGGCATTGTGCCAATTGTCGAACCTGAGATCTTACCTGATGGTGACCATGATCTGAAGAGGTGCCAGTATGTAACTGAGAAGGTTTTGGCAGCTGTTTACAAAGCCCTGTCTGAACACCATGTTTACCTTGAGGGCACTCTGCTCAAGCCTAACATGGTCACTGCTGGCCACTCCTGCTCTCACAAGTATGCCCCCCAGGAAATTGCAATGGCCACTGTTACTGCTCTGCGTCGCACCGTGCCCCCTGCTGTTCCTGGTTAGTCATGCTCAGTCACATGTTAAAGTGTTGTCAGACCCTAAGGTCAAGTACAGCTGCATATTTCTGTGTTCCCCACCCACATTATGAAATAATCAGGTAATAACACTGTGTTAAGAAGGTGACTTCTTGTAACTTAAGTAACTGTTATTGTGGAGACAGACTCATTTTCTAGTCTTCCTGTTTTTGCAAATTATGCATTGTAGTCTAATTATGCATTATAGTTTATAAGCATCGCTTGTAGTTCAGCCCATTATGGTTGCCAGATTTCTAAGTTTAGATGTGTGTGAAATGAAGTTTCTCAGTGGTGTCAAAACCGCTACATTTAAATATAAACATTTGTCCTTAAACTTAAAAAAATAATAACATAAACAGGAAATTCTGACTGAAAATTTTAATATCATATTTATCTCATCAGAGACTTATAAATGTTCATACATTCCACATTCTGTCATAAAACCATAATGTACTATGGCTTACCATATATACATAATGTGTGCTAGGATATAATCTATTTTATCAAGCTTTTAATGCAATTCATAGATTTGTTATATTAATTACATAATGGAAATATTTTGTTAATTTTTGTCAAACTCATGTGGTTAAAAACCACATGCTCACTTTAAGTTAATGTAGTTCATAATTTTATTCATTAAGATCCTTCAGTAAGCATAGTCTCAGATTAAGACACATAGAACACTGTTCTCATTGCTCACTCAAGTCTCCTTTTTAAATGTTTTTTTTTTTCCTATAGGAATTACTTTCCTTTCTGGAGGGCAGAGTGAGGAGGAGGCCTCAGTCAACCTAAATGCCATAAATACATGCCCCCTTCACAAACCTTGGGCACTCACCTTCTCTTATGGCCGTGCCCTGCAGGCTTCAGCCCTCAAAGCCTGGGGAGGCAAGAAGGAGAATGGAAAAGCTTGCCAGGAGGAGTACATCAAGAGAGCCTTGGTATATATATCGCAACACTATATCTCAACACATTATTAAAAAAAAAAACATCTAATATTAAGCCCCACAGGTTTTTTTTCCCTTCCTTTTTAGTTGCCTATATTTGTAGACTAAAACTGTCACTTTCTGTTTCATCAGGCCAACAGTGCAGCATGCATTGGTAAATATGAATCAACTGGAGATAAAGGAGCAGCAGCAGGAGAGTCCCTGTTTGTGGCAAATCATGCTTATTAAAGGCCCAAAGCTTTCAGCACACCAGCAGTCCTGCTCCATCTCTGTCCTGAAACAACCAGGCTTCCAACATTTTACCCTGCTCCCACTGAGCATTTGCATTTCTCTCCCATAATTACTCTATAGTATAGTAATTGGGGATGAGTAGTGTCTTGAGAAACTCACAATCTTTTTAAGCATGAAAGCCCTATAAAATATTCCATCTACTGTTCCAAAGCTTTAAATCAGCTTGAACAATTCCCTATTTTGTAGGTATAAGAAGAATTTTTTTTTTCATATGATGTACCCACATGTTTTTGACTCACAATAACCAACAAATAAAGAATTTGCCCACCAGCATGTGGATTGTTTGTCATTGAATTTTGGTTAAAAATGTGAAATGGCTGTGGGAGGAGAGGTCTTTCTCAAGTCAAGCTTCATAACCCTTACAGTTTCTCAGATTGTTTTTTTTTTTTTACATTAAAAAAAATATGTCTTTGTTTTGATGAATACAAATACTGAAAAATTTTACATTTTCATTAGCAATTTAAAGTTTAAATAAAAAGTTTTATTTAAAAAAAATTCAAGCATAATGTAAATGTATAAAAAGAATTTAAGTAAATATAACTTATTTAATGTTTTCATGTGAACAGTTTTAATTCTAAAACTAAAACTGCTAAAGATATGATTAAGGAGATCATGGAGTTATAATTGCAAGAGGAGCCAACATCAGGTGCTGGGTTCGATTCCTGCACACATGTCTGTGTGCATTGCAGTGCTTGTTGGGTGTTCTCCGGTTTCCTCATGCAGTCCAAAGACATACAGATTAGGCTAAATAGCGTATCCAAAATTGCTGGTAGTGTGTTAATATGGACCTACCACGGTTGTACAAAATGGGAATAAATATAATGGTAACCACTGATTGAGATTTGTAACAAGAACTTTAAAAGGTCCTAATGAAATTAGGGAGTGAAATGTTTTGCAGTTATTGTTGTTTGGAAAAGTAGTTAAGAAAGAGTACAGTACAATCATTAAAATTCCATTATACCTAAGTAAAAAAACAAAAACAAATAAAACTTATTTCTAGTAATGTACAATTATTAAAATATTGTTTAACCCTTTGCATGATTAAATATAGTCAGCAGACTAAATTCTACTTATTCTGAAACATATTTTTAACTTCACTGACATATGATGCACTGCATTTTTAATGGTGTTAAAACCACCACTTGTGAGTAAACATGAAACTACTAATTCTAAAGAAAAAACACAAACTTCAACACTGTGCATTGTGTTCATTTCCTTTCAGCTCTATAAGATCATTTTCAGTTTCTGAATGTCTCTCCTGTATGTATTCTTCTGCATGCAAATTCTGCAAATCATTTACTGCATTACACCTCTTGTAGAGTTTGAGATACAGCTAAAGGCATTGCTATAAAAAGATCTCTGTTGAGTGGGTCATCAGAAATGGAACTTTTGTGACAACTCATACATGTGACAACCTCTCACACTACTTACAAATGCAACATCTAAAACCACAGTGGGGAGTTTTTTTTTTTTGTTGTTGTTGTTGAGGTTGCATTTTGTTATGTTCGTTTATACTTTTATGGCAATGTAGAAACCATTTGTATCTACAGTATGACTTTCTCTCTATTATTGATACGTTTGTCAGCAATTCCACCAATTCTAAGAAACTCTGTAAAATTAGGAAGTGCTTAAACTCTATTAAAAGTTTAAAAGCAACATTCCCATTGCATCATCTGATGTAACCCAGAAATAATTTATTATTTGATTTGATTTCTTTCAATGTTTCTTAATCTTAGGGAAATATTCTTACCTTTTATTGTCTTTTTGTCCTTTAATGAGTTACATATAAATACACTATGAGCTAAAAGCATTCTGCAGAGATAACTATCATCTCTGCTACGTTCTACAAAGTATTTTTAATAGTATTATTGACATATTTAATGAAAGCTTGTAGAAGCGAAGATGAAAACGCATTATATAGTGGATCCAATGCTTTAAAAAAAAAACTGAAGAGCAAAAAAACAGTAACTGTTTTTATTATTACACTCATACTATATGTGGACCAAAACAAAACCAGTCCCAAACAAACACTGGAGTTATAAGGTGGTGGTGGTGGTAAGAACAAAATCTTGGTTTTTGCATGCTTACTGAATACATTATCTGATTAGCAAGTTCAACATGTCGATGTACATGATCAGTATTCAGTCCCCTATGGGCTACATGTCTTCTTTGTAAAGTGTGAAGCAGTGTTGTATTACCAAGACATAACTTGCCCAGATAATTACCACAATATTAGCAAATATCAATTGTTTACATTGCTGCAAAGTAAAATTTCCTTCACATAAATATACATCAGTACAAAACATGGATTTTCCTCCTGTGTTAACATTCTTGATCCAGCTCCAGATACATTTAACCAGTTAACAGTGAGAATGTTTTCACATGAATTGTAGAGATGCGTTATAATTAGCTTAAACATTTATCAGTGAGAAATGAACCTAAACCAAGCAAAAATTAAACCTTGTTTAAAAAAGAAAAAAAAAAAAACTGGTGCATTGATTTGCACTTGTACAAACAGTGCTTAATGGGTTAAAGCCAATCCTGAATGTTTTTTTAGTTCTCTGATATAGTATTAATGATAAATGATACCACTGATTGCATTAAAGCTGATCAGATTATTTAGCTTTATTCTTTTAAATACAGTATTCATAAAACCTCTATAATCGTCAGTGATGGGTACTAACACTAGTGGTTTCTGTAGTAACAACTTAAATATGGACTTATATGGCAGATGCTTAGTTTAGTTACCATTTATTGAGGGCGTCTCCACTATCAGTACTGTCTTATCAGTTAGAGATACGACTGTTCTTGCTAAGTTTTCAGATGCAGGAAGCTGTTGAGAACAGAGGCTTCTGTGGTTTCCTAATAACTTGCCAAGCTCCTTTCTGTCATAGTAACTTTATGATAAATGAAAAGGAGAAGCTGGTGGAGGACCAACTGTTTATATTTACCAAAACTTAAAATGGTAACAGGAACTTGATTAATGAATGTTCCTTAATATTAAATGTAACCATAAATGTGAAAAATATATCTTTGTCATTATTTCATAAATGACCATTATGAGCACTGTCAAATTGCTATAGGCAATCTCATGAACATAGCAGCTCATTGCTGATTACATCCACCCTGTTGTTAGTTATATGACAGAATACCCCACCTTTGTTTCTTCCTTAATTAAGAGAAATTACTCGGTTCCTGAACCAAAAAGTAAAAACACCACAAGGGCATTTTTTTTCTGTCACAATGTCAGCTACAATTCTCCTTATGCAATAAAAAAGTATGTGAAAGTGATACATGAGATTATTTACATCCTCCCTCTTAAACTGTGGCTAACTCTGTCCTTTGCAATAATTACCTCTGCCCTTGTGATCTTTTTTCTTCTTCATCTCTCTGAATTTGTAGTCTGCTGTCTTCATTTTAACCTTCTCCCCAGTGCCCATCCACTGCTCTGAATTTAAAATTTACTATCCAGGCTGATTAAGTAAAAACCCAGACAAAATAGTTGTATTATTTTTATGTTCTCCCTTGGACCTCACGCAAAGCCAAATCGCCATCTAGTGGTGTCTCATTTATTAATGAGTCAACACTTTGAGCTGGCTTCTGTAGATGTACTGGTCCTTCTCAAATTTGCATATTCTGATGAAGTTAATTATTTTCTGTAATGTACTGATAATCATTAGACTTTCATATATTTTAGATTCATTACACACAACTTGAGGTAGTTGAAGCCTTTTATAGTTTTATCATTGATGATTTTGGCATACAGCTCATGAAAACCCAAAATTCCTATCTAAAAAAATTAGCATATTTCATCCGACCAATGAAAGAAAAGTGTTTTTAATACAAAAAAAGTCCACCTTCAAATAATTATGTTATGCACTCAATACTTGTTCGGGAATCCTTTTGCAGAAATGACTGCTTCAATAGGGCATGGCATGGAGGCAATCAGCCTGTGGCACTGCTGAGGTGTTATGGAGGCCCAGGATGCTTCGATAGCGGCCATGAGCTCAATCAGAGTGTCTTGCGTCTCTCAACTTTCTCTACACAATATCCCACAGATTCTCTATGGGGTTCAGGTCAGGAGAGTTGGCAGGACCAGTAGATGTAGATAGCTCAGACCTTTAACACAATCTCAGCTTGACAGGGAATTATGTTCTCATTTGGAACCTGAAAGCTCTCAGGAACCAAGCAGACTAATCAGAACCTTGCCAACGATGGCTCGTCCAGGATTTGAACCCAGGGCCTCTCGCACCCTAAGCTAGAATCATACCCATAGACCAACGAGCCAGACTGAATGCAGCAGAAAGTACCGTTTCCAGATAACAGTATCTTTTTAATGTTTTTCTGCACAGCTGTGCATACAATACTCAACACATAGGGTAGCAGAGGAAATTACGGGGAAAAAAGGTTCAAGTCACCCAGGCTTTCTTCGCATTGTCTGTATGGTCGTGCCCTTTTCATTCAAGTCGAAAACAGGGCTACAATAAAAGTGTCATGGAAGACAGCAGAATCTCTCAAGCAGGGTTTGTATTTCCTGCAGGAGTTGCAGCAGTATATCTGTGATCACAACTAAGAAGAAAATGATTCGTTGATTTACCCCTGGTGTATTACATCTGACTGGTTTCTTCATGTTTCAAGATGGTTTTGTTGAAACTAAACAAACATGTCAAGGGGTGAGCCTTGGAAATACGGCTTTGCTTTCGCAAGCAATGACCAGCTATGTCAGAGTGTTGCAGTTGGACAGAGGATTACGGGATCCCTTGGAGGTGGAACCTCTCATGAACCAAGGAAGCTCGCCAGAACCACTTGTTCCACAGAGAGGTCTACTGGTCAATGCAAAACCAGGGCTCGTCCAGGATTTGAACCCGGGACCTCTCGCACCCGAAGCGAGAATCATACCCCTAGACCAACGAGCCAGCACACCCTGTGGAAGGATGTTGCTCATTGTGAGCGGAATAATGTAGCATAACCATGTTTTTCCATATCTTTGGACAGATGATGCTAAACTCCTGATATAATTTCTCACGACATTATGCGAATCGAAGGTCAAGGTTCTAGTTTTTATTCACAAAAGCTATATGGTTTAATGAATTTCACCCCATTTAAAAAAGCTAGAATCATCTTTGGAGACAGCGTTACCACAGAAGAAGGCTTTGCAATGCCTGTGGGAGCTGCAGCAAGCTACCTGCTACCAAAATTAACAAGAAAATTACTTGCTTTTGTCACCATTATTTATAAGAGCTGCAGAACCTCCCTCAACTTCAATCTGTTTGAGAAGACACTTTAACATGAAAGTCAAGTCAAATGGGCATTTATTGTCATTCCAACCATATACAGTTCAGTACACACTGAAATGAAACAACGTTCCTCCAAAACCAAGGTGCTACATACAACATAAATTTAACAACACAAATGAACAATAACTAACTAGCTAACTAAGAAACCTAGTTAGCTGGCAAGCTGAGACAAGACTGATTGACATGACAACATAAATTAAGAACATAAATTAACAGGAAAACTAACTAGCTAACTTCGAGACCTAATTAGCCGACTAGCTGGGACAAGACAGCTCTACATTTTAGTTAAACAGAGAACTATCTACGTTTTCATACAAAAGAAACAACATAAAGTGCATATACAAATGGGCAATCAAGAGCAACAAAGTGACAATGCAACAACCTGACATTAGAATACAAAACTGAGTTCTTGGTGAATGCTTTGTCCTAAATGAGGCGTTTTGCTGGTGAGAACTAGAGAATTCTCAATGCAAACCATAGAGGGAAAAGCAAGGCTGGAATAGGCTGCAGGAACTCTAGCTCGACATTGTTCTCATGACCTGAGTGAAAGTTCCTTCAATTCACTTCTATGGAAGCAGCGGTAAAAGTGATTTCTGAGCAATTCCATGAGGAGCAGTCCATCATCTCTGCGCTGTATCTCGAGAACTGGACTCTTCACGTCTCAAAATGTTTTTGTAGAAGCAAAATGAAGGACATGAGACTGCGAAACAAGGATTTGCTTATAGATAGTTGAGCATAGCTCAGCCCTTTAACACAATCCCAGATTGACAGGGAATTATGTTCTCATTTGGAACCTGAAAGCTCTCATGAACCAAGCAGGCTAATCAGAACCTTGTCGCCAACGATGCAAGGTTGCAGTCTGTTGATCCACAGAGAGTGATCACTGTAAAACCAGGGCTCGTCCGGGATTTGAACCCGGGACCTCTCGCACCCTAAGCGAGAATCATACCCCTAGAACAACGAGCCAGACTGCATGCAGCAGAAAGTACCGTTGCCAGGTAACAGTATCTTTTTAATGTTTTTCTGCACAGCTGTGCATACAATACTCAACACATAGGGTAGCAGAGGAAATTACGGGAAAAAAAGGTTCAAGTCACCCAGGCTTTCTTCGCATTGTCTGTATGGTCGTGCCCTTTTCATTCAAGTCGAAAACACGGCTACAATAAAAGTGTCGTGGAAGACAGCAGAATCTCTCAAGCAGGGTTTGTAATTCCTGCAGGAGTTGCAGCAGTATATCTGTGATCACAACTAAAAAGAAAATGATTCGTTGATTTACC
>JAAGKR010007651.1:0-35404 GCA_011419295.1 Clarias macrocephalus | reverse complement strand
AAAACGGACAAAGAAAAACGTTCTGAAAGCTAACAGAGACACACCTTCCCCTGAAGGTAGACAGAAAGACACATTTTCCCCTGAAAATCTGACAGAAAGACACAATTTCCCCTGAAAATCTGACAGAAAGACACATTTTCCCCTGAAAATCTGACAGAAAGACACATTTTCCCCTGAAAATCTGACAGAAAGACACATTTTCCCCTGAAAATCTGACAGAAAGACACATTTTCCCCTGAAAATCTGACAGAAAGACACATTTTCCCCTGAAAATCTGACAGAAAGACACATTTTCCCCTGAAAATCTGACAGAAAGACACACTTTCCCCTGAAAATCTGACAGAAAGACACATTTTCCCCTGAAAATCTGACAGAAAGACACATTTTCCCCTGAAAATCTGACAGAAAGACACATTTTCCCCTGAAAATCTGACAGAAAGACACACTTTCCCCTGAAAAACGGACAAAGAAAAACATACTGAAAGCTAATAGAGAGACACACTTTCCCCTGAAGGTTGACAGAAAGACACACTTTCCCCTGAATATCTGACAGAAAGACACATTTTCCCCTGAAAATCTGACAGAAAGACACATTTTCCCCTGAAAATCTGACAGAAAGACACACTTTCCCCTGAAAAACGGACAAAGAAAAACATACTGAAAGCTAATAGAGAGACACACTTTCCCCTGAAGGTTGACAGAAAGACACACTTTCCCCTGAATATCTGACAGAAAGACACAATTTCCCCTGAAAATCTGACAGAAAGACACAATTTCCCCTGAAAATCTGACAGAAAGACACAATTTCCCCTGAAAATCTGACAGAAAGACACAATTTCCCCTGAAAATCTGACAGAAAAACTGATAGAAAAACTTTCCCCTGAAAGCCGTCAGAGATACTTTCCCCCTGAAAAACTGACAGAAAGGCATTTTCCCCTGAAGGCTGACAGAGACAGCGTCCCCCTGTGACGTGTCTCTCAGAGATTACTCACACGTTGACGTTCAGGTCTTTCTCCCTCTGCACGATGGCGTCGGCGAGTTTAGACTGAAATTTCTCCTCATTCTCTACTAACTGTAATACACACACACACACACACACACAGAACATGGAGAAAACTAATTTCGGCATGTGCTAGCTAACTGGCTAAACAGAACATAAACACACAACCACACGCTCTCTGTGTGGATTATACTCACTAACAGGGTCGCAGTGTTCAGTTCGGGTATTTTGCTGTAAGGTGTCAGGACCGCCATGGCGCATTAAAACTACCTTTTAACTCAAACGCATTTTAATATAAAACAAAACAAAAAAACTGCTCGTTCCTGCTGCCGCGTCTTTTCAAAGCCGCTGTCGTCACTTCCGGTGTCGCTTTGCTGCCTCCTTGTGGACGCGCGGTATAATACTCCTGTCACAAAACATTACTAAAGAACAAATCATTTATCTCCACACTCTTTGCAATAAATGTTTACAACATGCTATGAGATTATAACTGAAAACATTTTATTAATCATAATAAATAAATATAAATTTTTAACTGAGGGAGGGGTGGAGGTTAATAAATCTGGTTAGCAATTTAAGCTAATTGTAGAGTTATAATTCTTTTATTGTGTATTTACCAACAGATTTGTGTAAATGTTAACGTTCTCTAGTAAATATTCTATTTCCAGACACTCGGTTGCCTAGCAACAGACAGTCAGTCATTTTTTTTTTTCATTCAGACGAGGATGGACCAAAAACTTTCAAGATTTGTGCGCCACAGACCCGGTTGCTTTCGCCGGACGTCCTTCCTCAGACACCTTAAAACCTGGCACTAGAATTTGTACTTGGCGCTCTGGCCCTGGGGGACAAATTCTCAATGGATAATCTTTTTTTATTTATTTATTTTTTTTTTTTTATGATATCACCTCGTAATACAGCCAACGAGAGGAAAGAGAAAAAAAAATAAAGACAAGAAACATTTTTCAAACGCTTTTATTTAACTTGTATAGCATCTGGTGTGTCAGGTTTCTTCAAAAAACTTAACAGCAAACTGAAAAATTAAAATAAAATAAAAATAATAATACAGTTGTGCACACAACACACAATAGTAGAAACAGTTGGCCTTTGTGATAAACAACCTGAAGTTACAAATAAGCATGGAAGAAAGTGGTATTGTTTTTTTGCAAAGGAAAAAATACTTAGGACGGCTACGACTTAAACGCTGATGTACTGAATAAACACACTGTCGTGGTTTTCAGTACACCGGGGTTGAGTGTTGGAAAGCAGCCCCGGGGTTTAGATTCACAGTTAACTGCTGCTCAGGTTTCGTGTAAGCATCAATGTATAGTTTAGTTTAGTAAAGTATTTTGTCATCATCGTTCCATCCCTAAGCAAAGAAAAAAAAGAAAAGCTTTCAATCTAATAAAACAAAACACAAAACTGTGAAACTGTAAATACTGGTCAACCAGCAGCACGGTTGTAGGTCACGGACTGCAAAAACTGTTAGCATCTTAGCAAGTGAAATATTCTGGAGTCTCGAAAAATCTATCAATACTTTCTTAAAGTAATATTCCAACAACCCAAATGTAAGATTCTTAAACGTGTTTCCAGTCAAATGTTACTAAAACTGCAAATGAAAAATGTCTTTCACAAAATTTTAGGATTTAATTTCATAAAAAGCAAAATGATCACCCAATTGAACATTTTATGCTTGGAATTTTAGTAATTGTAGCAGTGTTTGACTAGAAATATGTTTAATAATCATAT
This sequence comes from Clarias macrocephalus, assembly GCA_011419295.1. Classification (NCBI taxonomy): domain Eukaryota; kingdom Metazoa; phylum Chordata; class Actinopteri; order Siluriformes; family Clariidae; genus Clarias; species Clarias macrocephalus. Next base: position 32,658 of record JAAGKR010007651.1, on the reverse strand, counting down.
ATTTGGTTTGTTGGAATCTTATTAAAAAGAAATATTTAGATATATTTGGCGAGATTCAGGAATATTTCTCTTGCTAAGACGTCCCAGTGATAGTCAGGATTGTAACATTCTTAGCTATTGATTTTTCTTTATCGCACTCGCTTCAGATTTGAATTGCGTTCAGGAAATTTGACGATAGGTGTGTGTGTGTTTATGTACTGTGTGCATATATGAAGGCTGTGAAGTTCCAGGAGCCGGGATTCACATAGACTGCTGGAGAGTTCATTTATTTCTTCCACTAAATTAAAAAAGGAAGAAATTCCTTAATTTCTTTTTGGTGAAAGTAATACAGGCGGGTCTGACGGGGACCAAACTCATTACCACACGTTAAGATAAGAGATTTGGGGGGGGGGGGGGGGGTAAATAAATCGATTTAGGAATGCATCACGACTCTTTGGTGCAGCAAATCATGCATCGGAAAACAGAATCCAAAATCAATTTCTTTTTACAAATGTTGCAGTTCCTCTATCATCCTGCAGGTGACAAGTACACAAAACTATCTAGATTGACAGGCAGCGCAGCATCCCATGCAATAGAAGCAATTTTTGGAGAATATTTTTTTTTTTTTTTTTTGCGTAATGAAATTAAACTGGAAATTTATAAAATAGTGATACTTATAGAATTGCGATACAAATCAAATCGGACTCCAGGTATCGTGTGACCCCTGCCGATTTCCACCCCTACTTTAAAGCATGAATGGTTTTAGACAACATTGTTTTATTACTTCTTTTTAAGAAAATTTATTGAAAATTTTGAAAGTAAGCGTACGTATCTTTGAGAAATAATCCAAAATCTAATGAAGACGAAAAACAAACACCATCAATCAGCAACTACTGCAATCAGTATGAACAAATTCTGCCGTTACATTTCCATATGCTGATAACGCTTATAAAGGACGCTCGATAACTGCCTCGACAGTGAGGTCTGTACACGGGGCAAGGTCAAAACCTCGGTTTATCGCCGTACATACCGTAAAGTTGTTTTAACCAGAGTTTAAGTTACAGAGCTCCTATCAGATGTCTGAAAATTATGCTCCAACCTTAAAGCAGCTGGTCAACAAATAATTCCAGCTTCACAGTCACTATATAAAATAAAGAAATAAAAAAATAACCTAAGCATCAGTTATGACTGACTTAACAGTAAGAACAAAATGTGTTGACGGGGGAAAAAAACAACTTTTTTCGTTCTTTTTTTTTATGGTAGGTGAACACCTTAAGAAGTTTTATTCCTCATACTGACTCGCTGTAAGACGAATTACGTCAGCACCCCGTCTCCCCACCCCACCAACACACCCTGCTTTGGTTGGCTGGCAGATTGCAGGTCGCTCTGTCCATAATCTAAACGTGTAACAATCTCTGGTCCTGTACACTGTTTCTCGTTTGCACGCCTACGAACAATGAATGGATCTGGTTAAAACTGGTACGCTACAAATGAACGTCTAAGACACGCAGGGGGCGAATCGGTATGAAATCGATTTGTGAGTGTGATGTGATGACTTTAGTTTGTTTTTACTGGATCTCAACAGCAACACGCACACAGCTTCTTCACTCTGCTGTCACTGATTCATTACTCGTGGTAAAGAAGTGTCGCGCAGAGACGCGGCTTGGTATACGATTCTGGCGGACCTGACCCGCGACCCCGAAGACCAGAGCCGAAGCCTCAGCTTAATCCTGTGGAAAATTTCGTGTTTTTTTTTTTGTTTGTTTTTCTGCTGTAACCCGTGGCGACGATTGCGGTGTTAGGTTTACGTAACTGTGCATTAAATACAATTTGTCAAGTCAGTCAGACGGAGAGAAGTGAAAAGACGAGCAAATAATGACTGTTTGAGTGAAACATCTCGTATCATCCGAGTTCTGCGCTCTCTCACTCCATACGGTCTCTGCAGGGCTGCACCCCAGACCACCTGCTGATTCATATTCATTTCAAATAACAAGACCTTAAAAGAAAGTCTGTGGAAAAAAAAATATTTTTTTTTGTGTGTTTAAATTAAATTAATTTAAAAAAAAAAGAGCCAGAATCCTAAACAAAGGACATGCAGAGTTGAGGATGAGATCTTTTGTTTAATGTTTTGTTTTTGTAGTCATCAAAAGAAGAAAAAAAAAACTGCTTGTGTATGTGTGTGTGTGCTGTTGTCGGAAAGAAAAAAGAAAAAAAGAAGCCTAATTGTGCTAAAATTCATCTTGGTAAGGAGACACTCTGCCGAGCCCATCACCCAGTCAGCTAACACAGAGAAAATAAAGGACAGGAAGTCATGTGAAAGCAAAGCAACCGACATCATTCTCTCTCTCTCTCTCTATCTGTTTATATCTCTCCGGACTCTCTCTCCTCTGAGCTGGAGCGGTTCTCTCTCTCCACGGACACGGATCTCTCTCTGCCCTTCAGTCTGGCCGTCTCCGGGGACGACGTCGACCGCTCTCTCTCGCCCGGCTCTCGCTCCGCGTCCCTCCGGTTTTCTTCCCTCCATCGCTCGTCCCCTCCTCCGTACTCTCTCCATCGCTCCTGTGACACGGAGCGCTCCCGCTCGCGAGTGTGTGATGACCTGAGGCGGAGGACAGTTAAAGGTAAATCCTTCAGCCATACGCACGCACACACAAACCATCTCTTTAATCCTAGCGTTTTTATAATGAAGTAGGGAGGATCTATAACGTCCACAGTGTCCTCCTATACCAAACTATGGTCTGTATTTCCCAGATGTAGAAGTGTCAGGTGTCTGATTTGTTCTTTTCCTCTATCTGATCCTGTAAATGAATGAACATTAGCGTGACAGCGCACCTCTTCTTCTTCCTCCTGTGGGAGTGGGAGCGAGAGCGATGCCGTTCTTTATGTCTGTGCTTCCTCTCTCGTTCCCGGTCTCTGGAGTGGGATGAGCGATGACGCCGCGAGCGATGAGACGATGAGCTTCCACCATCCCTGAGCCACACACACAGAGAGACTTTAAATGGCTTTGTTATGACATACACACTCCTACATGTCAGTGATACATCACCTCCGCACGGGAGGCAATCTGACGATACAATCATGTGATTTTAATCGTTACAATTTCCTAAAACACACTGTGTTTCATGTTTAATCAGGGAATTTCAAACCTGCACAATCGTTTTTTTTCCTTCGCTCTACAACAACAATAAATGTTTACCGTGTCATGGACAATTTATTTGCAGTACCTCGATTCAGCTCTGTGTACTAACACATGTTTATGGTCGATGTGTGTGTGTGTGTGTGTGTGTGTGTGTGTGTGTGTGTGTGTGTAGGTAAGTCTAATGTACTACTCAGGGTGCAGTAATACTGAATGGTGATGGTGGGATCGATTTGTATAAGAAGCGTTAAACTGTGCAATTATTGATCAATCACTGATTGATTTACTCAGACCATCGATCGAGTATCAAACAGTCACATGACTAGCGTAACCTGCTGCGTACGGGGTGCACCGGACAAGAGCTATTTTTATTATTTTTTGGAGACGCTCTGACCCAGACGTCTAGACGTCACAACCCAGCCCTTGATAAAGTCTCTCAGATCCTCAGGACCAATTCAACATTTCTCCTGATCTGTTCAAACACATCAACTCTGAGGTCTGACTGTTCTGTTTTTCTCGCTGTCTGCTCCGTCTCCACTGACCATGAGAAACAGTTCAGACTCCCAAGTTAAGTTCACCTGTATCTGTCCCCACTGCGAGATCTGGACCTGGGAAAGAAAAGAGGGATAGACAGACAGAGAGAGAGAGAGAGGAGTTTAGAAAATGTCTCCATTTGGTAAATCACGTGTCACGTCTATTTAACGATCCCATGAGAGTAACTCACCTCCTGCGCTCTCTCTCCCTCTCCCGTTCCCTCTCCCGTTCCCTCTCTCGCTCTCGTTCTCTCTCGCGTTCACGCTCTCTCTCCCTCTCTCTCTCCATCTCCCACTCCCGCTGTCTCTCCTCCTCGCGTTCACGCTCCTCTCGCCGCTTCATGCGCATCCGCTCCTGCTTCTCCACCACCGCTTTCTGACAGACGGACAGAGAGACAAAGCGACAGACAGACAGGAAGAGAGCGAGAGAGAGAGAGAGAGACGGGTGTGTTTGATTTCCCAATCCAATTCTATTTGTATTTTAACAATTGACATTGTCGCAAAGCAGATTTACACAATCAAAAGAATTAAGTTTGTATGAAATGTGAAAGTTTATGACGTGTGTCCCGTCCTCACCCTCAGCTTCTCCAGCTTCTCCCGGATCTCGATGAAGCCCAGGTGAAGTTTCCCGCCAAAGTGGTCGGCCAGGCGGCGGTCGTTGTCATGGAGACCGAGGTAGGCGGAGCAAACCTCACACACCCTCAGCTTCTGCTGCTGGAAACTGGAGGCTGGCATGGAGTTCCGGTATATGTCCTACACACACACACACACACACACACACACACACACACACACACACACACACACACACACACACACACACACAGCGTCAAGACTCGCGCATCTCGAATCAGTAGATCGGTCCCCCTTGTTCCCCCTGAGACACACACTCACCTCCGCCTCTCGTTTAAGAGCGCGTGTTTTCTCCACCTTCTCCAGCACCTGCTGCGCCTCGTCCACGTTCCCCTCTCCACCCAGCTGCTCCGCGCGCGCCAACAGCTTACCGATCTCCTCGTTAAGTTCGTGCACACGCTCTGCCTGAAACACACACACACACACAAACATGAGTGAGTGAGTGAGAGAGGGAGCAGATTCTACTGATACTTCTTCGTTAACAGTTCAGAGGCACTCTAAAGAAGAAGGAGGAGGAAGAGGAGGAAAAAAAGCAATATGACTGTGTGTGTGTGTGTTTGCGTGAGTGTTAGTGTGTGTGAGAGACATGAGTGTTTGTGTGCGTGTAATGCATGAGTGTATATAATGTGTGTGTGTGTGTGTGTGTGTGTGTGTGTATAATTTATGAGTGTGTTTGTGCATGTGTGTGAGTGTGCGCGTAATCTATGAGTGTGTGTGTGCATGTGTGTAATGTATGTGTGTATAATATATGAGTGTGTTTGTGTGTAATGTTATGAGTGTGTATGCATGTGTGTAATGGATGTGTGGGTGTGTATAATACGAGTGTGCATGTGTGTAATGTATGAGTGTGTTTTTGCAAGTGCGTGTGTTTACTGTACAAGTGTGTTTGTGCATGTGTGTGTGTGAGAGAGAGATGCGAGTGTGTAGAGGGGGAATTCTATGTTTAAATCTCCAAATAGTCGCAGGTGCTGAAACACACCATCACACTACGACATCACACAGAAAGTTATTGATCATTATTTGGCAGAAGTTTAAGGCGCCGCGCCGGCTGACCGGTGTGAAAAACCTCTCTACAGTTTAGAGTCCTCGGTGTGTTTAGATCACATCGGCCCGGTGTGATGGTGGTCGTATAAATGTAGTATGTAGGAGTGTATCAAAATCCATCGGGTGCGCTTTGCGAACGACCTGAAATACCGGACTTCCTGTTGAGTTGAGCTCAGGACACGCAGCGCGGAGGCTGTTCAGATATAAATGTCTAAAAATGACTCAATGACTAAGAAAGTCTATGTAGTGCAGCGCTGCTCTGAACTTCCTGCCAGATGTGCTGCTCCAGGTGTTCGACCATTTCGGCAAAGCCTCAGAGCAAACGCCAGTCTCTCTAGGAGTTCCCCGTGTGTGAACTCTCTCGCTCGCTCTCTCTCTCACTCACACTCACACACACACACACACACCACACACACACACACACACACACACAGCATTATTTATTATTACTTCGCGCCTACATGAATCTTTCCTCTCTATTTAACGAGGTGAAGTCTTCCGTGTCTCCGGAGAACTTTTATTATGATTTTTTTTTTTTTATCTGAGCTGTAGGAATTTCTGTGGAACACCAACAAATCAAAGAAAAGGTCAGATGTGTTGAACGGTTTCAGCTCGTCTGTGAGATGAGGGAAAGAAAGAAGAATTAAATAAAAAGGCAGTTACCTTGGCGGCGACCTCGGCGCTGATCTCTTCCTGAGTCTCGGCCAGTCGCTTCTTGGCGAGTTCAGTCCTCCGGTCACAGTCGGCGATGAACGACTGCAAGTGTTCGGCAGCCTGGACACACACACACACAAACACACACACACACACACACACAATTAGTCACATCACTTTTTCTTGTTAAGACATCACCTTTCTGATAATCGTTTCCATACAGACTTGTGATCGAAAAACGATTAAATCTCAGACTCTCATAGGTTCTGGTGTTTCAAGACTGAGATTTTCTCCCTTCAAGCGACGCACGCGTTAAAACAATATTTCATGCGACGTTGTGAGAGTTTTCACCTCGACGATCGAAGGGGACGTCCTGCCTCCAGAAAGACCAAATAATTATGAAAATGTTAAAATAGTGCTTGAGACGGTCACCCGCTCATCATAAGCAAAACGACTCTCTGGAGACACTTTTTTCCCCACAGATTGGATACATCAATGCTATCCAGTCGAAAATGACCTTGTTGTGCAGCGTGCTGTCTGGAAGCCACAAAGGGACCACAGTGTCCTGTAGGATGGCACAATTCATCAGGGGAAAGAAGAAAAATAAGGAAATAAATAAAAAGAAATCATGATTCATGTGCGCGCAAGATCTCATTTCTGAATGAGCTTGATTCGCTCACATGGACTCCCCTGCGTTCACGTGCGCGCTTGTTTACTCGACAACAATCTCGTACGCTGTATCAGTCACGCTTCAAAACATTTTCCTGTCAGTCTATTCATAAATTTTGTGTACATTATACTCTTTTAATCTTAGTAGATAATGTGAGTGGTCGTGGGCCGAGCGCTCTAAAGCGATGGATTAAAAGGCTCCAGTCTTTTCAGACGCATAAGTTCAAATCCCACAGCTGTCAGTACAGACAACACTCTTTTTATCTTAATCATTTCAGTTGAACTATGGTCATCTTCCTGTACACTATACAAAAATGCTGTTAATTTTGCGCAACTGTATCTTGTGTAATTTGTATAAAAGTGTGTAAAGTGTAATTTGCGTTTCTTGTGAAATGTGTATGTGTGTGAAGCACCTAACTTTCGTTAGACATGCCACATGTTTCAATGACAAAAAAAGATTTTCTGTTGCGTTCTATCTATAACTGCTGCTACGTGTTTACTCTCTGTTGTGAGATTATCCATCAAGATCAACAAAGCATCGATCTATCCATCTATCTATCCATCAATCAACCAATTCACCAATCAGGCCAGAGATTAGAGAATGATTAAATCATACAACTCGATACAACTCGCTTCTCTCATCTCCCTTCCTGATTTCACGCTGACGTCTAACATGGGGGCGGAGCTAAACAAGCGAATCGGTTTACTTGGTGAAGTTGGAGCAGAATGATGTTAAACTCTCATATTTTATTTTTTCTCTCTCTGCGGCTCTGTCCTGTGTGTCACAGTGAGAGAGTGATGGAGCTGTATGACAATCATAGATTCAGTGATACTACAGTTATAGTGACCGATTGTGCTGCTGTTCTCCTATGATCCTGCAGGTGGCACTCTAAAGTACCGACACAGCGCAGCGTTCTGTGTGGCAGGAGTGAATTAACTACCAAGTATGTTCCAAAATGTAATAAAAGTCTTTATTTTAATACATTGCATATAAAGATATATCTCCGGATGTTTATAAATTCACACTGCAGATGGTATCGTCCTGACATCGTACTCACGTCCAGCTCGAAGAAGTACTCCTGGTGTTTGGAGGCGATCTCGTAGTCCGCCCTCAGCGCCAGGTCGTGTACCTTTACACACTCGCCCAGGTCCATGCGCTGCATCACACACAGGATCAAAAAAGTGAATTAGCGGTAGTAACAGGTTTAGAAAAGATTAAATGCCACACGAGTGAGTGAGGAGAATAAGTCTGTGCCCCGCCCCGCCCCCAACACACACACACAAAACCCCCAAGACAGGGACATGTGACCTCGGCTCCAGACAACGCTGAATAATTAAAGTTCAATAGGACCATACACGTTATTAATACTCCCATTCTCAATCTCTAAAATGCTCCGTTAATCACATTGCCGGATGTCTGCACACACACACTCACCGTCCCTGATAAGATGTCATGAGGACAGGACTCCAGTAAGTGACTTTTACACACTCTTTCATCTGTGAACTTGATCCTCTGCCGCATGGTGTCTCCTACAACGACAAGAACACACACATCCTGATGAACCGTCAGTCGCTCCTGCTTCCAGTTTAACCTCTCATCTTTAGACATGATACACACACAGTCTGAAACACTCAAGATATTAGACATGGCTTATAGTTAAAACTATTACATTTATAATAGAGATGAACCGGTCGATCGGCTAGCGAGCAGAATTGTCTGGTTTTCAGTTTGACTGGCAGTGACCACTGATCAGCCTCAGATAAAAACCATTCCGTCCCGAGAGCAGAGGTTTGTTAGCGACGCAACAGAAACACATTTTCACAGCGTTACATTATCAAACATTTCCTGTGTTAAAAGCCTCCAATCTCCCTTTTTCTCCAAACTCTAAGTGAATAGTCTCAAACCCACTCATTACACACAGTTACACCAGTCTCAAAACACTGCGAGCGCTAATTAGTCGTGCCTCATAAGCCCCGCGTGCCCACTTTAGAAGCCGCACATATCCGCGTTCTCCCTGCCTCTTAAACCCGCGCGCTCACTGTCATGTAGAGTTTTGAGACTCCGGAGGCGTTTAAGGCTGTAAAACGTCACAGTTCCTTTATAATGCTACAGGTGGCGCACTCTGAACTACAGCAAGTCCCCGACTTACGGATACTCGAGTTGTGAACTTTCACAGGTACGAACGGACCACACGGAAGTAGCTGATGTCAGAGCAGTGCTGCAGTGTGATTAGTGTACTGTGTGATATCAGAGCTCAGGATGTGCAGAAGAAAGAGGAAAAGCAGTGGCGATGTGGAGGGGACTGCTAGGAAGCAATAAGCGTGGAAACAAAATGAAAATTGAGAGATTGGAACGAGGCGAACGAGGTTTTTTTTTTTTTTTTACAAATTAAGCCAACGTACAAACGTGCTCAGAAAATAGAACTCATCGGGAGTTGCTGGGACTCGCTGTATTTACACACGTTCGTCCTGTGTGGTCAGAGTGAATTATTTGCTGAGCTTGTTTATAAATAAATAGTGATGGCGGACGACAGAGATTTTAAACTCTTGTTAGTTTCTAGTGTTTAAATGCTCCACTTGGTGTTTAAGTGATAAAACTAATGTCATAAGGAACGTGCTACATTTAATTAGTCATTAATTTTTTATGAGGATTAAAATTGTAACAAAAATCAGGGAAAATGTAATATTTAATCAGGATATTTATAAAATTGTGATACTCATATATTAAAAATGTTAATCAAATGAGCACAGAGGTAAAAGGGGATCTTATACTGCTCGCTACCTGGCCAAAAGTATGTGCGCCCATGATGAAAGCCGCATACCATATTTGGCTAAATTCGCATCCTCACTTTTCCGAGACGGGTATCCACCAGATTTATGTACGGATCCATGGATTTGCATTCAACACGAGAGCATTAACGAGCTCGGGCACCGAGGAGATTTAAAAGTTCTGGTTCAGGACACACAATCTCCAAAGTCCGACTTTGTTCAGCAGAGTGTGTGACTTTATACACAGCGACACCGTCACACTGGAACGGGTCTGTGCTTCTTAGTTTCACAGAAGAGAAACACTTCCTACATCCACAGACGGTACAGACCATTCTGTGTTTCTAACTGTCATGGAAAGAGTTTGAGGAAGAAGCACATGTCCAGGTTTCACACTGTTGTCCTCTGTGTATGTGAGAGAGTTAGTAGTGAAGCTGCACGTGATGTTAGATCTTAATTTCACATCGAAGGCTCTTACATCAACTTTAACAATGTCTACAATCTTTAGTTTTAAGAGTGTGTGTACACACACTTTCATTATCATTATTAACGTCAGGTCTATTACGTATATCTCTGTGTACACTCCTGTGTGTGTGTGTGTGTGTGTGTGTGTGTGTGTGTGTGTGTGTGTGTGTGTCGCTCGCATACACACATTAAACAAGTTAAACACATCCGTATGGATGGAGCAGATGAGTTGTTGTTGTTTTTTTGGTACCTGGTGTGTGAAGCTGTAGAAACTGGGACACACACACACACACACACAGAGCTAAAGCTAAAGATCTTTGATCAGGAAACACACACACACCGTGGTTCTCACTCACCGTCTCGGCCTGTGCCCATCAGCTGGTCCAGCATGGCCCGCATCTGCGCCTGAGCCGACATCTTCAGCGCTATAAATTATTATTAATATTAATATTGTGAATATAAAGTCGTCTTGTTTCTCGCACACACACACTCATACAGGCCTTCGGTTCCGTGCGTGCCTGAGCGCGCGCGCGCCTGACCCCGTGTGTGAGTGTGCGTGCGTGTGTAACTTTCCTAACTGACCCGGATGTATATAAACAAAAACAAAAAAAAACGAAAAAAAAAAACTACTTCTCCGTGTTTTAGATTTATAAAGAGTAACCGAGCCAGGAGTGTGTGTGAGAGAGTGTATGTGTCTAAATGATTCCGTCCCTTTTTCACCTCTCTCTTTTAGCTTTATCCTTGTCAGCTAAACTATGCTAAGCTAAGCTACGCTAAGCTAGCGCAACTCGGCGAGGGGGAGTGATGAGACACTTCCTGTTTTTAACCAAACGAATTCCCCCCCCCCTCGATGGCGAACCGCACACTAGTACACTCTTAATTTGTCCATGTTCGTGACTTTTATATGTATTTTTATTTGATCAATTTATATAATTTAAACAAAAAATTTGTTATTTTTTGTTTGTTCCGTAGATTAGCGAACTTCCTGTTCTCTCGCTCTCTCTCTCTGAACCGCGCGCTCGTCTCGTGGACGCGAACTCCGTGGAGCATGACGTCACAACCCCCCGCCACCTGGTTGGCTGGAACGTGGGTGACGTCACAAAGTAGGCCTCCCCGTTACCAAGTTGGCCTTTCAGTCTTCTAATCTATTTTTAATTAATTTATTTATTTTTCCTCGTTTTAGTTTTTTGTATCATTCTGGCTTATACTGTAGTTTCCTTTTATTTTAATAAATTTAGTTTAAAAAAAAGTTGGCCTTTCAGTCAGGGACTGAAAGTTTTTTAAATGACAACAATTAACAATTATGACACGACTTTTTTTTTCATAAAGTCTGCTGCTTTAGTGTTTTTAGATATTTTTGTCATAAACTTTTTTTTCATAAAGTCTGCTGCTTTAGTGTTTTTAGATATTTTTGTCATAAACTTTTTTTTCATAAAGTCTGCTGCTTTAGTGTTTTTAGATCTTTTTGTCAGAAGTTACACAGTTATAAAGAAGTTTCAGTATATTTACAAGCAATTTATAAGAGTCAAAGTCTTTTATTGACAATTACATTGAGTCTGTATTAGCAGCGTTGCTGCTTCTTTTTCAAGACCTCTGATATGCCGTCAAGCAACTTCTCATCCACATCCTGACTGATTGCGCTTACATAATCAATGCTTGTGGGTTTTTTCTTTGTCCACCCGCCTCTTGAGGATCGACCACATGTTCTCAGTGAGATTAAGGTCTGGGGAGTTTCCTGGACGCAGATCCAAAATTTCAATGTTTTATTCCCCGAGCCACTTAGTTATCACTTTTGGCGAGGAGCTCAATCAACCTGGAAAAGGCATTGTTTGTCATCAAACACCAAGGTTTTAAGGTTGGAGGGAAAGAACTCAAGTGTAGTGCACAGAGCTTTGACTCAACTCAACCCCACTGAAATGCTCAGCTTTGTGGTGAACTGGAGCCTGAGCTCAGTAGTGCTCTTGTGGAACGTGTGCAGGTACACAAATCCACACAGCCACGTTCATCAGTGACATAAGGGTGTGACGGTCAGGGGGGCTTATACTTTTGACCAGATGATGTATATGAAACGTTACATAAATATAAACGAAGAAACAAGGTTTAGACATTGAATTGTGCAAATCAAGCTAAGAATATTCTACACATGTTACATTAAAGTTGTAGTGTGTGTGTTGTGTAATTTACATTGTATTGTTACCCATGTGTGTGTTCAACTAGCTGTGTGTCATTGACGCCATTTCTGGTGAATGAAGGCGTAAAACAGATTATTGACACTTACAGAAGACGTCCAAACCATTTCCACTTGGTTAAAGGAGTTCCTGGGAGGCCGGTGTTTCAGACATGAATTAGCCAGATCGCGTCTCCGGCGTTCTGAGAAAACTTTCTACCTTGATGCTGTCCAAGCACTAGTGAAACACTGTGATAAGTGCATTAGTGTTTTAGATTATATAGAGAAATAAAGGGAGTGTTTATATTACTCTTAGCACTGTGTTCTGTATTTCTGCACAATCAAAAGTCCCACTTTGACTTGAACACCCCTTGTATAACTGACCTTGACAGCCAGTGTTGACGATACGCAGTGTAATACTGTGTGCTGCATTATTATAAATTATAACAATAATAAAAAATAAAATCACTGACAAGCAAATGAATGACTCCAGAAATGCATTGCTTCTTTATTGTATTGATGTGAAAGAGAGACGTTTTGTACTATATGTAAGCTGTATACAGTATCATATTCATATACATATGTATAAAAAAATCAAATGTTTTTTTTCTTTTCCCTCTCCTCATTTTTTTTCTCCTTCATTATATAAAACAGAACTTAGCTGTGATTATCAGTTATAATAAATGAGAATAAATATGGGTATGGGGAGGTCTTTTTCTTGCTCACGCGGTCATCCGGCGAACTGGTCAAAAAGGCACCAGGATGCGCTCGGACTGGCGCGGAGCGTGGAGATGTTTGGCATCGCTTACTTACAAAGTATCACACTACAATCTCAAGCTTATCTTAATCACATTGCAGCTTCAATTCCAGCTCAGATTTCCTCAACAGAGACTGATAAATGCTATGATTCTTTTTTTTCCTATACTAGATAAAAACTGATTAAATAGGATTAAATTCATTTTTATGTTTAAAACACACATATTACCCCAGAAGCGCCGAGCCCTGGGGAAATTAACACACTGGGTGACGAACATCATAAAATATTATGCGGTTGAAGATTGGCACATGTCGACGTGTGAGACGTGGTATCTGGTGTATACGTGAAGATGGAGGAAACCTTCCCGTTACAGCTTTTAAACATGTTCCGTCACCAACAACCACAACTCGTTAGATACACAGCGTACAGATTATACATACACACCGGACTGCCACGTCATCAGGTCTACTCACGGGATAATTATACGTCTACTGAGTGACCCGTCTTAGCGGTGTAATGGTACACGCATTCACATTTGTACTCTTCGGTTGAGTGTGCAGGTCCGAGCGAGTACAGTCTAGCTTTAACTACTACTAGGGGTTTTCTTTGTTCATTTGGTTGAATGGAACAGTTCTTTCAAGAACTGTTTCAGAACAGCTGAGCTTCAGGTCTTAAAATAACAACTGACTGTTGTTTTTACCTAATGCCGTACTGTATGAGTTTTTATACTTTTGAAATCTTACCCTGCGTTCACACCGAACGCGGCGAGAGCGTCAAAGACGCCGGAAGTCATTCATCTTCAATGGGAACCGGCGGCGAAGAGCTTATAATTTGTTTATTTCTACAATACAGTTCTTTCTATGAGTCAATTTCTTGTTATCTTCCATATTTTGGTTGATCTTATGGAGACTGACAAGCTTGATTGCTTTGCGGCCCCTTTAAATACAAGAAAGGCATTCGGTCTACGTCAGTGCGGCGAAGCGCGGCGACAGGCGTCGGCAGCAGGGCGGCGAGAGTGTCCTTTGACGCTCTCGCCGCGTTCGGTGTGAACGCAGGGTTAAGCATTGTTCTAGATTGTAAAAAAAAATAAATAAATACATTACTAAACAAAAAACACTTGAATTAGAAGTCAAGTTAGAGTCCAATTTTCTTTCTTTTTTTTGACTGGTGCTGTATATCTACCTTTCATAAACAGTGAACTTTTTGTTTGTGTCATTCTTTTATATCTATCAGACCTGTTTGGGTGTTGATTAATTAAAATGTAAGTACTTTAATACTTACTACTTTAAATACTTTTAGTATTTCTCATGCAGTGAGGAGACATGTTCATTTGATGTCACTTTAGTGCAAATAAGGTTAAAAAATTTATTAATTTAAAAAATCTATATTAAAAAAAGAATTAGAAAGAAAGGTATTCCCCGTTAAGTGCATTTGTTAAGTTGGATAAGTTTATATAACTTTTTAAAATTTTTTTATCCCACATCACTGTACCGAAAAACTGTACCGAAAAACCATGACTTCAAAACCGCACTGTTTACCGAACCGTGACTTTTGCGTACCGTTACACCCCTAGTAAGTATACTGTACCTACACAAGGTATGAGAACCTAGAACCAGGCAACACAGTGTGCATGTATACTGTACAACATTAAAATCAGCTAAACAATACTGAGCATGAAATATACAAACCTTATACCTTCCAACAGAATGAAATCAAGTCATCACTAGATGGCTGGTCACAGATTTGCTACAGTTCTGTGTATTTGTCATACTAAATAAAAAATATATATAGTAATAATAATAATAATTAAAATAAAATAAAATAAACAGACATCCAAACACATTAAAACCACAGCATAGTGTAGAATCGTCAGCTCAGGGATCACATTCTCTGATTTGAACACTTTTTAGGAAACTTTATCCAGACGATTTCTGATGATGATGATGGTGATGATGATGATGATGATACAAGCTATACAAGTGACTTACAAACATGGAGGTTTGGACTAATTCATCATCATGCTACATTTCCTTTCCAGACACACCATCCACCAAAAAAAAAAAAAAAAAAAAGTTGACCTTTAAGGGGGTGGGAAATGGCAGAACCTGCACAAATTAATAATTCATGAACTCATCTAAGGAAAATGTTAATATCCCTAATTTATTTGTCTTGCTTTCTTCCTCCTTCACATTGTCCAGATATATGACTTTTAGCAACTAACTAGCCAGCGAGCTACATTTTGAGTCTGTTATGTATGAAAAGAAGAAGAAAAACAAAAAGGTTTAAATTATTGCTTGATAATGTTGAGAATGCAGAACAGCATGGACCACCCAGGAACTTTCCTAGTAAACTTCACCACTTTTAAATTTCCCCAAAACAAATCATGAGAAAAATGAAAGCAATCCTAAAAAAAATCTTTCTTTCTGTTTTGGTCATTTCCTGAACCCTGCGATCTCCTTGCTGCTACGCTAAAGAGGAACGGCGACAGTAAAGGGACACAGACAAACATTTCTGCTGGTGGCAGTGAAGAGATCCGGCGTCTCCATGTTCAGCAACACGGAGACACTGTCTGGATCGCTGAGCTCGCCTGGCTACCGGTTTTTCAGCTAAAAATGAACGCAAGGTAATGTTGCTAGCTAGCATGACCACATTTATTGGCAAAAGAAAGAGGTTTTAACATCTGTTACATTCATTAAATATTTGAATTCTTTAATTGAATTTCCTCAGTCTGAACGAATTACCTCATGCTAATCGCCTCGTAATGTTTGCTCTTTTTAAATGTTTTAATTGTAGTATAGTCGTGTAAAAGTTAGTGAACCCGCTTTTAATTCTATTTTTTTTGCGTGTGTGTAAAAACAAAAACAATCACTTGATTGTAGCAGGTCTTAGTGTTACGCAGATGTAGCCACAAGTGAACAACATAAATTTTTTTTTTTTTTTTTACCGTGGCGGTATTTAACATAAATAAACCTCAAAAAGTAAATAAAAAAAAAAGTGGTCAGTACCAAGAACCCCCTTACTGATTTTACAGGATTTAAGAGGGCAAGTTTCAGTTGCAGGTGCTGCTGCTCATTATTCATCTCTTGATTAATTGATCATCAGCAGGTGTGTAAACCTCTGTAAAGGCAGACGTTTTGGCAGTTTACTGGTCTGGAGCATTCAGGTGTGTGTTAACCCAAAGCCACGGGTGAAAGACATGAGCAGTGTTAGAGAAGTAATTGTTGCTGCACATCAAATCAGGAAGGGCTTATGAAAACCATTTCCAAGCAATTTGAAGTTCAACGTTTGACAGTCTTCCCAGGAGAGGACGTCCAAACACATTCACCCCATGGTCAGATGGTCAGAGTGCAGTGCTCAGATAAATACAAAAAAAAAAAAAAAAAAACCAGGAGTTACATCTCAGACCGTACAGGCGTCACCGAACACGTCCATGACAAAAACAATTAGAAGATGACTGAACATGTACGGTTTGTTTGGAAGGGTTGCCAGGAGAAAGTCATTTCTGTCTAAATAGAACACAGAAGCATGACTGAGGTTTGCAAAACTGCATCTGAACAAACCACAAGACTTCTGGAACAATGTCCGGTGGACAACGGAGACCAAAATCGAGTGGTTTGGCCTTAAATCTACATCAAAATGGTTTTGTAATGGCCCAGTCAAAGTCTAAACCTCAACCCAATCGAGATGCTGTGCCAGGACCATAGGAGAGCTCTGAATAAACGAATGGCCAAAAATGTCGATGAACTGAAGCAATTTTGTAAAAAAAGAGTGGACCAAAACAATGTGCAAGATCATACAGGAAATGATTACTTCAGGTTATGGCCGCTAAATGTGGATCTACAAGCTATTAAATCAGGGAGGGGGAGTACTTAGTATTGCACACAATTCATTTCTTTTAGGCTTATTTTTTGCTAAATAAATAACAGCATGGTAAAAAATATATGTTGTTTGTCTGAGGTTGTAAAGAAAGGGCACAAACTTTTACACGACTGTATTTCGTACCAAATTACACAATTTGTATTCCTAATCTTTGACCTTTTCCCTCTTTAATACGTCAAAATAAATAGTGCTCTGGTTAGCCACTAAAGCTAAATATATTTATTAGTGACATGAAGGATTTTCTCAGGTCAGTTCTCACCAGATCTGAGGTAAATGTTGACATTCTCAACTGATTAGTCAGATGTTCAGCATCACTCTGGTCTATACTTACCTTATACACGTATAAGCGCATGCTAGTCATACAACATTAGCTTCAGTCATGTTCTGTACACACGGAGTGAAGGCCCTGACTGGATGTGAGATTCCTCTTACATTGGTAAGTACATTGGTTTTTAAAATGAGACTTCACGTAGCACTAACAAAAACACAATTAGAAGCCAAAGGAACAAAGGATTCTGGGTAATCTAGTGAGGTATAGTGTAACGTCTAGCTCCATAGCACCGTTTAGTCACTCCAGCTATGACTACCGCTAGCTATTTGTCCATTTAGGTACGGTTAAAAATTGGCTCGTCTTATATGTTAGCGTGACCAGTAGAAGCCACTGTAGGTCTACTTTAAATGTCAGCTGCTAGCAAAAAAAATATTACAGGTTACAAAGTTAATCCCTACAATGGCATTCTGGATAATCTCTGTTCTGCGTTTAGAATTAAGGTAAGCTAACGTTAAATATCTGCCGTGTAGACAAGTGTTTTGCAGTGTTTTAGCACATCGTTGAGCGCACTCATGTTTGCAGGGTCCTATATTTCCTAGTTCATTGTTGTTACCACACATTAACCCTCTTATTTTGTTTGAGACTAATGAGCCATTTCAAAATAAAATATTTCCTAAATATTTTTTCAGTTAATTTTATTGAAAAAAAAAATGAGCAAACTTTTTGAACACAAACATAATGGTGATCAGTTTAGTCTCTAGACCATTTTCATCCCCAATTTCACCCCCCCTCCACATTTTCTTCTTAGCGTTTCATATGTGTGTTCAGTTATGGTAGAAAACGAGGCTCTGTGGATCCTGGATCTCTTGAGGAACCAAGAACGATGGCAGTTCCTGGACAAGTTCCTGTTTTGTGTCAGCCTTGATGCCGAAACCATAACACTTCTAGAGAATGACTGACAGGTGTCGGGTTTTAGGAGATGCCCAATGAGCTTTTTTCCCCCCTACCAGTCAAAAGTTTGGACAAACCTTCTAACTCCATGGATTCACGTAATTTAGATTTCTTTCTACATTATAAAGCAATACTAAAGGTGTCTGTCCAAAATACACAATAATCTCCTCTAAACAGTTGATATTGAGATGTTTATCTGCTACTTCTGCTCTGTAAAGTTTCATAACGGCTCTAGTCAGAGGAGCTCGTTGTTAATTGGTGATTTCTAAGGCTGGTGACTCTAAATTAACTTCTCCTCTGCAGCAGAGGTAATGTTTTGGCCTTGCTTTGCTGGGAAGGTCTTCATGAAAAACAGTTTCATCGTGGAGCTTGATGGGTTTTACAAACACACTCGACACAATGCTGTTCTTCACTCAAGAACCGTTCCAGAACAGCTGACCCTTGTGTACCAATACTGTACTGGAATGTATAAAATAAAATCACTAAACATAAAAAAATAAATAAAAAAAACATCCGTGTCCAGACTTTTGACTGGTACCGTGTTATTGGTCGAGTGCAACACCAATGCGATCAGTAGCCACTTTACTTTTAATTGATCATTATAATAAATGCTGATTCCAGGCTTAGTGGATTAAACCAAGTAAGGACTACTATACATACTGTACATACATGTGTATGCGTTTTTATACACAGAGGTACCTCGGCATTTGTCCTGCCTTAACAATTTTTGCCTCAAGGACTAAAATTTTACCACAACATTCGAAACAATTTCAGCAGACAAGCGACCGAACCGAGCACCGGCTAAGTCGCGCGTACGTCCGGGAGCTGTTAGACAATTGTTTGTTTGCGTCAGTAGAAAGACTAGCAAATAGAGTTTACGTTGTTTTTTTCTCCCTCCTTTTTCATTTCGTGCAAGATTCAGTGCAGACATTGCACCATGGGTTTCAAGAATGTTATCAAGGACAGTAGTAAAGAAGAAAACGGACCCGCTTTCTGTTCGGTTTTTAAAGCAGCCGTTGCCGAGAGGAGTCATGTATTAATGTCAAGTGAGGTTTAATGTCTATTTATTTCATATTGGACTTCATTCACATCTTTTCTAAATGTTTTGATTGTTCTTTTTTTATGCAAAAATATGATTATAGTGGTATATTTTGGGTGGCTGGAACGGATTATCTGCGTTTACATTATTTCCTATGGGACAATGCGTTTCGATATAATGAATGAATGAATGAACAATAATGACTCGCCTCCGGAACGGATTAAATCTGAATGCCAAGGTACCTCTGTATCTAAAAAAAATAATAAATGAATAAAATAAATGTTAATTTAACATTTTAATGTCTAACTGATTAGCCATGAATCTTTGCGTTCAGCTGCGAGGCTTGTACACACGTACTACACTACATAGCCCTTATTTTATGGAACTAAAAATTGGGTTCTGCGCTAATCTGTTAATTAACGGTTTAAGACGCGAGCCGAACTGAAAAAAGTTTAGGTTGTGATTTCTCAAAATTTCTATTAGAAAACACGTTCGCCATCGGGAGAGCCGCGCTCCGTGACACACTGATCAGTAAGGCCTGGAGCTGAGCAAGTACAGGGAAAAGGGAGGGCATTTACAGCATAATCTCTCTCTCACACACACACACACACATACACACAGAGCACAGTGTGTGTGTGGTGATGTGCCTGTGTGTAGGTGCGGGTGTGATTTACAGGTTGATGTACAAACTGCGAGAATGTATTGTGTTGTAATTTTCATGTCACTCTAACTGCCTGTGTGTGTGTGTGTGTGTGTGTGTGTGTGTGTGTGTGTGTGTGTGTGTATATTTTTATCCTAGGTGAGATCCCCCCCTCCCGTGTGGAGAAATGGGAATGAGGGTGTGAGCTGAAGGGTGGTAATGAAGGTGCAGTAACACACTGTGCACTGCAGGGGGCGATGTGGACTCTACAGCGCGGTGAGGCGGCCGGTGAGAGCGGCCTGCAGCTCAGATGGCAAAAACACACCGAGCTCGGTGATTATCCCGCCCGTGATCAGCTGATGAGGAGTGACGTCGAACGCCGGGTTCCACACGTCGATACCTGCAGAAACGTGAAGGAGAGAGAGAGAGAGAGACAGAGGGGGACTTTCACACAGAAATCCATCTATAAATCCGCTAAGAAGATCTGGTGTGTGTGTGTGTGTGTTGGGGGGGGGGGGGGGGGGGTTATTAAATTTATTACGACACATACTGACTGATCTCAGATCAGTGTCAATCTGCTCTGAGCCTCTTCTCCCCTAGAGCTCTCGCTCTCTCTCTCGCTCACACACACAGCTACTTCACAGCCTGCCTTTAATTAAACCGCTGCCACACACACCCACACACATCAAACATGTTTAATTAAAAGACAACTCAGTGCAGTTTCAGGTCCCTCTCACACTCATCTCTCTCTCTCTCCCCCCTTCTCACACACACTCATACACACACACACACACACACACACGCACGCACGCACGCACCTGGAGCAGCGACTGGGACTCCGTTGATGCTGGTGAGCTCCTCCGCCGGTCTCTCCTCGATCACAATGTCTCTCCCTGTCTCCAGACTCAGATCACATGATGTACTTGGGGCTGCCACGTAGAACGGTATCCCATGATGCTTAGCGGCAATGGCCAGCTGGTACGTGCCCACTTTGTTCGCCGTGTCACCGTTAGCGACGACACGGTCTGCGCCAACGACGACGGCTACACACACACAGTTTGTTGGAAAGAGGCGGGGCTTTATGGAATGATCAAAAATTGAGATCACAGCTTATGATTTCGATTTAAGCTGAAATAATGAAATATTAAAGGACACACACACCTGCAATGCCTTTCTCCCTCATGGTGAGAGCTGCCATGCTGTCTGTGATGAGTGTGGCGGGGAAGCCCTCGGCCACGGCCTCGTACGCTGTGAGTCTGGCGCCCTGGTTATACGGCCTCGTCTCTGTACAAAACACTCGCTTCAGACGCCCCAGAGCGTGCAGCGACCTCACCACACCTACACACACACACACACAGACGTTATCGCCTGCACTACATAACCAGTAATCTATGTCTCAGTCAGACAAACACTCAGACCGAGACAGAGAGACAGCGAAAAACACTGGGAGAGACACTCAGACAGACAGACCGAGGAAGACACAGAGACACACTCAGACAGACAGACAGAGGGAGACACTGAGACACACTCAGACAGGCCGAGGGAGAAAGAGAGACACAGAGATACACTCAGACAGTAAGAGAGACAGAGGTACACAAGCAGAGAGACACACATACACAAACACACACCGAGTGCGGTGCCGTATCCGGCGGTGGCCAGGCTGCCCGTGTTGCAGTGTGTGAGGACGGTGACGGAGTCTCTCGGCACACCGGACAGGATGTGCTGGGCGCCGTAGTTACCGATCTTCCGGTTATCATTCACATCTCGTTCCAGCATCTTCTCAATCCAAACAATTACACTGCAGGGGGCGGAGCCAAGAGAGAAACACGTTAGAGTTACATCATTGGGATAAAAGCAATAATGAGCTAAATGTAGCACAGGACGTTATGGCTGTAGCTGAACACACACACACACACACACACACACTCTCTGAATACCATTCTCTGAGCTGCTCTCCGGCCTTCTCCATGCTCTCATTCTCCGTGTACTCCATCAGCTCTCGCGCCGCTCGGCCCATATTGACAGCGGTGGGCCGCGCCGAGGTCAGATGACACAGAGACTCCCTGATGAACGGCACGGGGTCATCGCCTCCGGCACCCGCGTGAAGCTCCACCGCCAGGCTCAGGCAGCCCACGATGGCGATGGCAGGGGCACCGCGCACCTAAGGGGTCAAAGGTCATATGAAAGACAGGTCACCTCATAGGGTTCTATATACTGTTACACCACCAACACCACCCCAGTAATTTTACTAAATCAGTCCATCACAGTGACAAACTTTGGGGATTTTTTATTAATGACATCACGCCTCACTGCAAGGGGAAACGTGATGCCACTACATCATTATATTTACAGAACGGTCATCAGTCTTAGGATATCATGTCCTGAGGGACTTGGACGCAATATGGCTTTTTTTTTTTGTGCCACACTCTAGGAAAAGTTATGAGCATTTATGACAGAAATATGGCATACGAGGTGGTATCAAAAACATTTCTATATTAGCTCTCCATAAAAGCTCTGATATTTTTGCCGTATGTCCTCTCTCAGACCTCGTCTATTTCTGTTGTGGAGATGACGGGCTCATCTACTGTGAAGACCGTTGCTTCGTCTCAGGGTCGTATCCGATGTGGATTGTTCTCTGACGAAACCATTCATCTCGCACAAGCCGCTGAATGGTTTCGACAATTTCGGGGGTTGAGCTCGTTGAAGGTCTTCCTGATCCAGTGATGTTTTTCTGCTCTTGAAGCGCGCATGCCACTCAAAACACCTCAAACGACTCGTCGCGGCATCGCCGTAAACTTACTGAATCAAATGATTATCGTATCACGTCACGCCAGTTTTTACGCAGAATTTCACGGTCGCTCTTTGCTTTAGTTTCCTGTATATGATTATATTATATACACATATTACATAGCAGATGTAGTCAGGTGGTAACATGGTCAGATTAGCACCAGATGCACAGCACTCGATGTACACAAGACACTCTTAATCAGAGCGACTTACAAAAGTGCTTTGAAGTTTCTGTCATTGGATAGATCATTTCATTAGGTTACTATGTTACTAACTATAAGTATAATCTACCATAAAAAATACTATTATAATATTAATAATAGTGATAACCCATCTTGAACACTGGTCAGAAGGTTTATTTATTATTATTACTTTTATTTCATATTTAAGGACAATGTCTTTTGGCACACTGACTTATGAAGGTCGGTGCTTCCTGTGACTGTCACAAAACTTTTCAATTCCACCTCGTTTAAGCATGATGTCAACATAAAAGAACTTTATTTTAGTGCGAGTTCCCCATCTAACTGGTGAAAATGTTTTACAGAAACGTCTGCGAATCCCGGTTAAAGGACAATATTTCTTAATATGTAAAAAATAAATAAAAACAAAAATCTGTAACAGCACATTGGATCTGAGGAGGACCTGAGCGTCGCTGAAGAAGCGCGAGACACAGTGAGGGGCTCACGAGCTTATCGCTGCAGCATCCATAATTAACGGTCGGCGCGCGAGCGCGGCTAATTAACACCGATAACGGTCACCAGGTCTGCGCGCGGGCGCGCGAACCACAGTGACACATCAGTTTTTACAAAATAAAAATAAAATCACGGTGTGGGATTCGAGTTCCGTTTAACACAGACAGGTTTCCCCGGCGCGTGAGCGACGCAGCTCGAGCGGAGACGCGAGGGTGCGCGCGCGTGCGCGTGAACAAAAGCGGCTGACACAAAGAGGCGTCTGCGTGCCCATCGCGCGCGTTCTAACGTTCCTCACGCGCCGCAAAAATTAATAAATAAATAAAAAAATAAAACCCAGCCAGAGCAATTAAATGAATTAAACTGATTAATGGACATCAGCCAGAAGGAGCGAGGACCCGGCGCGGTGCTCCGGTTACCTTCATGTTCCTGATGGCCTCATATCCGTCCTGCACCGTGTGGATCTCCTCATACACGCTCTCCCGCGGCAGCAGCAGCTGGTTCAGGATCTGCAGAGACCCGGCCCGGTACCGGATCGCCTCCAGCGTCATGATACGAGCGTAGGTTCCGGTGAACGACGACGTTATACACAAATGCAACCGGATGGAAAATAAAAATCAATCAAACCCAAAAAAGACAAACCTGAACACCGTGAGAGCCTCGCAGTGCGGGTGCGATTTAAAGGGTTACACGCACGCGACAACAACGCGCACTGACTTGACAGAGGGAGCTCTCGCGGAAGCACGTGCTCATTCCGACAGGAAACGCACGGCTCGCCTTTTTTTTTTTTTTTTGACACGCCCACCGTTTTTTTTTTCTGTTTCTCATGCGCGCTCACGTCATCCTAGCACAGACCGACTGGTGCGCGCGCGCAGGCACACTTTCGAGTTCACGCGCCGACCGACTCTTGCGGACTCCACACGAGGCTCGTTTAACCTGACTAATGAGGACCATCCTCCAGCACAATCCAAATCTCATCTTAACCCCAGCGACCTGAAACGAATATGTGGTGGGGTTTTTTTTTCCAAATTAAAGTTGCACATCTCCCCACAGGGTTAAATCTTGGCACATGTTCCTGGTATATCTGGTTCCCACTATAACATTAAACCACATTCAGAAACACAGACACAAACGCTTTACACACTTCAGTAAAGTGCACTTGGTCCCCAAAAAGTCATTAAACCACATTCAGAATCTGTGTATCAGGGTGTAGTTGTGTTTTTGTGCATGAATGTGTGTGCTTGGGGTTTTTTTTTTTTTTTTTTAATAAAAGTTGCACCATTTTCACACAGGATCAAATCTTGTCACATATTCCTGGTACATTTGGTCCCCACAATGCCATTAAACCACATTCAGGAACACAAAAACACTTTACGCACTTAAATGAGGTGCACTATGTCCCCACGATGACAGTAAACTCAGAAAAACGCAGACACTAACGCTTTACACACTTTAATGAGTCATCGTAAAACAATCGCCCAAAAATTAATTCTTCAGTAAAATATCAATATGACCGCATCAAATCCATCACCTCAGATACACACACAGTGTTACAGGGTCACTGGCAAAAATACACCACATTAATACACACATTTTTATTAAGTGTTATAGAGGAGTGTGTGTGTGAGAAGTTAAAGATAATATAATCCCAAAACCTTATGCATTTAAACTTTTGTGTTTTAATACCTTAGCTTGCAGAGCCAACGTCTGTGAGAAACCTCCTTTGTAAACGTATGTGTGTAAGAAATGTCCTCCAGTACTGTAGGTGGTACTGTTTAAATGTCATGAGCAAGTCTACAACTACAGCATGAAACCTGGTGTTTTTCTTGCTAGTGATCTTGTTTGCGGAAGCTCGTCAATGCTGAGAAATTTAGTTTTTGTTAGAAAGAGAAGAAAAACATGCGGTTTGTGATTGTCCCACTAAAACCCAGAGTGACCCACGAACACCTTCCTGATATACGATCATGCTGCCTGCATGAATCAAGGATTTCCATCGTATGTGTTTTCTCGTAGTGACACTTAGGCACTCTTTAATGGAGTGAATTTCTATCGGATGCATGAATGTGTAACTGTAATCATAACTCTGAAGACTGAAGATCTCAAGTTCTTGAACGTTCTACCCCAAATGAGTTACTGCTGTACCATTTTAAGGGGCAAAAACCTAATCCGACATCCTGAGGGAGTGGAGTGACAGGGCGTAGCCAAAGATTCATAAGGGGGTAGAGGTTAAATGACATCCGCAGGTTAAACCATAAGTTGGGAAACTAAAATTTATATCTTTGTGAATTTGCATGAAAAGCTTACACACTATGTTAAGCTACACATTTAACCAACTGACAACTGAAATTTTCACTTTTGGGGACAGGAAGTTACCTACAGGCAAATTTGGACATCACCGGGTGCACTCCTGCTAGCTAGCTGATGAATTCCGGACAAGTTAGAAGGAGGCAGTGTTCGAATACAGCACAAGTTAGCTCCTCCTCCGATAAGAAAAATACGCAATTAAGACGAATAAATCTCAGATTTTCTTCAAAAATTACAGATCTTTTTTACATGGTCTAGTTTCGTCAGCCGAGACTCAATAGCTGATGTGCTGTTTAACTATCAAGACTCAAGAGCGCAAAAAGTTGTGAGGTCCTCAGTAGGAAAACAAATAAAACTTTCCTCAAATATTTCCTGTTTTTATATAATTCAGGATGACGCTACCACTTAGACAAACATTTATTTCTGGGGACATCAGTGTTGTCCTAACACCAGTGATCATGACATTGCTGCGTTTGTAGGTGCCGAATCTTCAAAATGCCCTACGTAGATGAGTTAGCTAACACAAATACATTGTTGCTTATTGTAGTGATGAAATTTATAAACCAATGTACGATTTGAAAAATGTGTGATTTTACTGAAATGCTGGTTACGAAACATCCAAATGTCAGTTTGTCAGCTTTATCACGCCGCTGTAGAGCAAAGGTCACCCGAGCACCCAGACGATTGCTAATCCCAGATTATGAGCCATGATCCTCGCCCCTCCCCTCGATTCCCTTTTATACGTACACCACCCTTTATTCCCGCCGCTTTAAACTTCATTGATGTGTTCGCGTTATCTCTGTATCACCGCATGCTGAGCTGCACAGGAGGATTAAGCAGAACCCAGTGCAGAGACCAGATTATTCTTCATATGCTCTATGTAAGGATTTACAACATTCATATATATACACACGCACACACACACACACACACACACACACACACACACACACACTCTCTCTCTCTCTCAAACAAGGCACGGGAAACATGAAAACAGATGACAGCTGGAGAAACAGGAAAAGTTGTAGTGCTGCTGTACGCCTCATCACATGTGCAAAATGATTGCTAAGGAAGCAGTTCAGCCTAAAACCAAATGTAAACCAAGACTTCTATTAAAGCTACAAGGTCAACAAATCTATACCGACAAACAGGTTACGTCTTATAACCTTACTGTTTGTTCCTAAAATTTCCATATTAAAATAAAAATAATTTTAATAATAATAAACAAAGACGTCACAGCGACCAAAACATCTTGACACTCAGGATGCAGTTTCTTTTCAGCGTCAGACCCAGACTCAGGAAGGGGGCGTGGCCTAAAGTCTGAAAGTACCAATTTGACTACAAAAAAAAACCCTGCAAACCGAATACAACCACATCTCATAGTGTGTACTTTTGATTTTAGGCGGAACTGTTCCGTTATAAAAGCCCTGACGCAAAAACATTCAAATCTACAATTAGTGCTTCATAAACACGATGGTGTAGCCGTCTCATCCGGATCGTACGGACACCCAGAGAAGCCACGAGTTACTTTTTCCGTCTTGCGACTTTTTACTTTCATTTTTCATAAAAAATACACTATATCTTGAAATAAAACATCAGACTTCATATGTAGGGTTAGAGACCGGTACTTTGGTGTAATAAACCGCTCGAAAAAGCATGCTAGTTAGTGAACGGTAACTTGCTAGCAAATGAGACATGTCTGTGGGCGTGGCCTGGATGATTGCTTCGTATCAAGTTTAAATAAGTTGCATGTTACTGGATGAATACATGTTACGCTTCATCAACTTCAGATTAAGACAAAATATAACTCTTGGCCTCATTGGCCTTCCATACACACCAGAATTATTACTACTATTATTATAATTTTTTTTTCTTCTTCAGTAAACTCGTCCAGTGAATCTCAGGTGCTTCAGAGTCTGGACGAAAATATCAGGAGTGTTTGTATAAGAGGCTAGAGAACGCAGAAAGAGAAGAAACGGTATGTTGAAAGTGTGTGAGTGTGTGTGACGCCTAAAGCGTCGCTGTGAGGAAGCGAAGGAAATGGCATGCACGCAGAACGAAGGTGTGCGTTTCTGTCTGCGTGTGAGACCGGTCCCCCGACGCACAGTGAAGTTCTGCCTCCTGCACATGTTCACGCAGCAAGCTTCCTCCTCAGAGACTGCCTCTGAGAGAGAGACAGGGAGACAGAGAGACACACAGAGTGTAAGTGAAAGAATGAACTCGGATTGAAATGCATTCAGAGTCTTTGTTTGTTTCTCAGTTCGGGGTGTAGTGGCAAAACTGATGAACACAATTACACAGAGACAGTTCAAACACACACAGGTCTATTCTATAATCCAGATTTGTTGTCCGTCTCACTCTCTAAAAGAAAGACCTGCAATGCACAAGGCGACTTTGTAACTTCAAAAAAAACTAAACCAGTGTCAGTACGACTCATTGACAGTTTGTAGAAACAGTTAAAATGTTACAGCTAAAAACAATCTGCTGATCTTTAATGTAATCAGTGATATTATTAGTAGTTGACGTACATGTCTGTCTGTCTGTCTGTCTGTCTTTCTGCAATTCTAACTTATTAATACAAAGAAATCACATTTTTTGTGCTTCTTATGGCTTGTTTTTACACTAAGTTGTACTTCTTTGGTGGTCAGACAAATACACTCGCTGTTCGGTAATCGGAGAGAGAATCACAGATGAGAAATGGAAAAAGTCGATCAGATAAAGATGAAGTTTTGTCTTAAAACGACTCCAGCGCGTTAAAATTCACTTATACCACTTCAGCGCTGTTATTTCAGCCAAAGTGAAAATATGAACTAATCCCAGAAAAAATATTCACTTTATCTTTTCTCATTAATATCTATTGGTGCAGGTGTTTGTTTACATTGAGACAGAAGCGCATTAGTAGATTATTTTAAAGTAGATTATTAAATCCCACACATAACTGTTCATAATATCACTTTTACTCAACATTTAGATTTCACTTATGGTGCAGGTTAAACTTCAGGTCTAATACTGTCTAGCCAGTTTTGTGTGATGCTGCGACATAATCTGTCTAGACAGACAGACAGACATTTTTCTGAGACTGGTTTCTGGTCCTCCAGTGTATGAAACGTAAAGATATCACTGAAAGAGCGAGTTCTGACTAATGCACAGACAAAACCTCTCTTTTATTTATTATATGAAGATGAAGCTCAGGTCACTATAGGTCACTCTCCAGGCACAACCAGCGCTGATATCTTCAGCTCTAGATAAACCATGTACATTAGTAAACACACCTCAGCCTCCACCATCTTCAACCTTCCTAGAGCCTCTTTAGCTGCTTCCTGGAGAGACAAGAGATGCAGATCAGCAGATCATTGTAAAGACACAGCAGCATGTTTATGGTGATGTGTGTGTGTGTGTGTGTGTGTGTGTGTGTATGTGTGTGTGTGTGTGTGTGTGTGTGTGTGTGTGTGAGTGTGTGTGTGTTTTCACTCACTCTCTTGCCTTCACTGGAAAGCTTCTTCACTGACTCAGTGAGATCAGAATAGAACTTGTTTAACGCACGATCATACTCTACGAGAGAGAAAGAGAACATTATATCAGAAGTCGACTGTGTGTTTATGGTATAAAGTGACAGTATTTCTATTGTGGGTGTGGCCTATCTGCCTGCATGGCCTATTCCCGTCTGGCTTCCCCATCAACATACAGTTTTCAACCACAGAAGGCGCCGCCTATCACGTGCTTCCTCCGAGATCCGCGACTCCCGCTGATCAGATCTTATCGGACTGCACTCCATGGACTGTCAGAGATGTTCTCTGACTTCCCTCCTGCGTGATCTTGCAGATGGCGACGATTGGCTAGTCTCGCTTTGACTGAAGTGGCAGTGCCGGCATGCCACCCTTGCCCTCCCCTCGATCATGGGCAATTTGCGACAAGATTCAAACTCGTATAATAAGGACGGAGGTTTTTCTGTCGCGCCACTCCAAGCCTTATTTATTTATTTATTTATTTATTATTACCACAGACTTCAGAATGTAAAGACAGCTGTTATGTTACGTAGCCGCCAGAAGACGGAAAAAAAAAAAAAAAAGTTGGCATGACAATTGATTTGTACCGCGAACAGGATTTGTACTGAGCCCATTTGTGTTGTGACTCGCCATAAAACACAAAGCGGAAAAGAGAATGAGGAAGCCATCTTTCGCCGCTAGGCCAATCATTATTGATATTTATGGAGAAACATCAGGTGCAAAGCTCACGCGTGCCTTCCTGCTGGCTGTGTGGGTCGGAATGGACCAGCATATGGGGTCGAGTGTTTTCGGGAAATGATCCTACAGCCTCATGTGAAAATGTGACCCATGGATATAATGAAAATCATCTTATAACCGGAAAATACAGTAATGTTGATTCTGAACAGACATCTGTAGATTTGCATGAATGTAGATGTGTGTGTGTGTTACCTGCTAACACTGCTGAGGATCCTCTCTCCAGGTAGGATTTTTGCCAGTGCAGTCGGTGACAGATCTCTTTTTGCTGGTTCAGCAGGTCTGGCGGCGGATCCTGTCTATTTTTCTTATACTCACCAATCTGTGCACAGAAAGCGAGCGTGAGCCTGCGGTGCTGCGCACCGGAAACTCATTAAACTGGAACAGCATTGTGGTGGCTTTATCCCCGCCCACCATGTTAGTATTAACCTCATTGTTAAAAAGGGATGAGACGACAAGTTTATTCTTTTTTTTTCGATCCATCATTCAGACAGACGATATTGTGTTCACACACACACACACACCTTTCTCTCCACTCTTTCCTTGTCGTAGTTGAGGAGGCTGAAGCTGTGCAGTTTGTACTGAGGAGGCGAGTGGCTAAAAAGAAGAAGAAGATCTCTCACAATTTCATCAATTCAGTTGTTACCTCGTTTTTTTGGGGGGTAATGTGCTAATTATTAAAGAATAAACATATAAACTCTCTCTCTCTCTCTCACCTTGCCTGGCTGCTCTTTCCCTGATCGTTGCGGGGTTTTGATTTCGGTGAAGGTGCCTGTGGGGAAAAACTTAATCAAATCTAAACATGTAGTAATGATCATTCTCAAAAACAGAGAAAAGACAAAAGAAACACAATAAAAAGTAATCGAGTGTGCAAAATCAGCAGTGGGAAAAAATAACAGTTCCAAGAATAAAACAGTTCCAGAAGGGGGTCAAAATTTCTGAAGAACAGAAAGTCGGTGAAATATCTGCAGCATCCTACAACAACTGCATTTAAACTAACATTCTAACAGATTACAGAGAGTTTAAAAAAGACCCACAACAGACTGCAGGTTAAATATCTCCTGAATACGAATGTGACACTCAGTGCTGAGCCCCTCCGGCACGGCCCCCCCCCGGCACAGCCCCGGGGCAGTGGTGCAGAGTTTTACGGGTATGTATATTTTTACTTAGCCAGAAAAAAAATAAAACACTCTTCCACAAAACTGATCATTTATTACAGTGCATGGAAGACGGTTATGTCAAATCCTGCACTTTTTCCATCTTTGGAGTTTTGCCCCCCCAATAACCATCATTGGTACAATAATACCATCCTCTGAGTTTATTCCTCCTCAGAGTTGATGCCCTACCATCCTTGGTGTTTGGTCATGTATTTTGGTTCCATGTTTTGTTTTTTAACTCTTCATCCGTTTATTTGCTTTTTCTCTCCCCTTCATGTTTCTCTCTCTCTCTCTCCCTCGTGTTTCTGCTCTTACCCGCTCTCTCACTCTCTCTCTGTCGGGGGTGATGGCCGGTGGATCCACTACGATCCATTTCTCCGTCACAGACTGGAGCTGGACTCCGCCCAGTGGCTCCCTCACCCTCACCCTCACCTCCAGCTTCCCTCCTGTCGCCTTCCTGCCATCCAGCACCTTAAACACACACACACACACACACACACACACACACACACGCACAGAATTAAGTGTTTGCTTGTAGGTGATGTTATGAGGAACGTGTGTGTGAGACTCACATCTATAATCTCTCTGATCTCACACTGATTCTCCAGAGCTTCGAGTTTCATCTGAGCGTTTCCCACAATCCTGTCGTTCTTGAAGAGGCCTCTGAATCCAAACACACACACACTCACACACTTTTATAAAATCATTAACAGATGTAAATAAGAACGAGGCTTTGAAGCAGCGAGGTTGCGAGTGGTTTCTCCATGACCTGATTTGACACGATTGTTTTTTTTTTTTTGTTTTTTTAATGTAAATCGGTGCTTCATGTAAAAAGTGAACGTTATAAAATGGGATGTTGTGATTTACTCCCTCACCCTTTGTGGATGATCTCAAACTTGATGCCTTTGGTCTGAATCACTCTCTTAAAGCCGCGATGCGTTCGGTTGATGTGCAACTTAAACTTCTCTCTGAACTCTGTCAAAAAAAAAAAAAACGAGAGAGAGAACATTTACACCATCGACTGGACCGCTTCAGGTTTGTCCCTTGTGGGCGTGGCCTCCGGGTTTGTCACCTGCTTAATCATTTAAAGATAAAAAATTTAAAAAAACCCTCCGTAATGTTACCAGGTGATTGTAGCTCCTCCCCTGCAGGGTATTGAGTCTAAACTGTGACATTTGGGTTAAGGTGTGTGTGTGTGTGTGTGTGTGTGTGTGTGTGTGTGTGTGTGTGTGTGTGTGTGTGTGTGTACCTGGGCAGTTGGTGCTTTTCACAGTGTTGGTTTTGTCTCTTTGAGCTTCTTCCTACACAATAAATTAACAATACATTTATAAATTATAGAATTTTTTAGGTGATGGAGAGAGCGAGGTAGATTTATTGTTATTATTATTTTTTTTTACCAAACTAGGGAAGGGAAACTCAAAGCGCACACTAGCGTCCAAGTCATTGGCTGAAAATCCTGTAGACAGAGAGAAAAAGAGATGAAATTAGAGGATGATCCAAGGACAAACAAGCAGGAACTAATTTCTCTTCACACACACACACACCTGGAGTCGGTAGGTTGATTCCATTGACAATCGTCAGCTCCATCTCACTGGCAGTCAAACTGGAGAAAATCCTACAGACAGAGACACAGGTCATCCCAGGTCATCTCCTCACACTGGCACCATAGAGAGAGTGTGTGTGTGTGTGTGTGTGTGTGTGTGTGTGTGTGTGTGTGTGTGTGTGTGTGTGTTTACATGACGGTATTGACGGTGCGCTCCTCTATGTGGTGACCTGGAACAGGAGAGCCTTTAGCATAAGCCTTCTTTAGCAGCTCGATATCACTCATACACTCATCAGCCAGCTTCTCAAATCTGCAAACACACACACACACACACACACACACACACACACACAC
>JAAGKR010007650.1:0-35408 GCA_011419295.1 Clarias macrocephalus | reverse complement strand
ATTCTAATACTGTACCTGTATATACTAACACTGTACTGTATATACTAACACTGTACCTGTATATTCTAACACTGTACCTGTATATACTAACACTGTACCTGTATATACTAACACTGTACTGTATATACTAACACTGTACCTGTATATACTAATACTGTACTGTATATACTAACACTGTACCTGTATATACTAACACTGTACCTGTATATACTAATACTGTACTGTATATACTAACACTGTACCTGTATATACTAACACTGTACCTGTATATACTAATACTGTACCTGTATATACTAACACTGTACCTGTATATACTAACACTGTACCTGTATATACTAACACTGTACCTGTATATACTAACACTGTACTGTATATACTAATACTGTACCTATATATTCTAATACTGTACCTGTATATACTAACACTGTACTGTATATACTAACACTGTACCTGTATATTCTAACACTGTACCTGTATATACTAACACTGTACCTGTATATACTAACACTGTACCTGTATATACTAACACTGTACCTGTATATTCTAACACTGTACCTGTATATACTAACACTGTACTGTATATACTAACACTGTACTGTATATACTAATACTGTACCTATATATTCTAATACTGTACCTGTATATACTAACACTGTACCTGTATATACTAATACTGTACTGTATATACTAACACTGTACCTGTATATACTAATACTGTACCTGTATATACTAATATCGTACCTGTATATACTAATATCGTACCTGCATATACTAACACTGTACCTGTATATACTAACACTGTACTGTATATACTAATATCGTACCTGTATATACTAATATCGTACCTGTATATACTAACACTGTACCTGTATATACTAACACTGTACTGTATATACTAACACTGTACCTGTATATACTAACACTATACCTGTATATACTAACACTGTACCTGTATATACTAACACTGTACCTGTATATACTAATACTGTACCTGTCTATTATAATACTAATGTCTGACTTTGTTTAGATAACAGTTTAAATGTTAGTTTGTGTGTTTGTAAGACAACCTGACGTTTTGTTGAGCACAAATAAACTATAGTACTGTTTTTTTTTTGTAACTTTGTGAACTCATGAATAAAATCTGCCTCATAATAACTGATGTGTTTCAAAAACATGTAAAAGTGTAGAAAATGCACTGAGCATGTGTAATTTATCCTAAACACCTTTAGTGTACTGGTAACACGTTTGCAGTACAGTATTATAGGAGACTGTGTGTACTGTATGATATAATAAAGGGTGTTTTTATTAACCACAGAGTGTAGACAGAAGTACACAGCATGCTACTGCTGCAGTGAGAATATACTTAGAGTAAATTACTCATGTATTTGTAACACAGTAAAAATGTAATATATACTTTAATTACATATATAACATTAAATATATACTTTAATTTAATTCATTACTGCACCGGCCCCCACATGAAATATGATTGCCTCCCAATATCATTTGGCAAATGTACTGTCAGCCTGGCAATGCCAAACGTCATTGAATCAGTGTGGCGTCAATGCCTTGTACGCTCAGAGCGCCGTCACTCACTCAATGGCAAATATTTGTTTTTATATCACCCTGATTGCATGTTTGTCTGATTATTTCCGCGTGACTGATCAGCACTGACCGGCAGACTGCTGAAGAGAGATGATTTAGCAGCAGTGCTCTCCACCACGTACATAGAAAACAGATCAATGTTACTTCATCCTTTGGTTTTATGAATAAATGTGCAAAAATCATTTCTCAAAAATACTAAATGCTAAATTTCAGGCTCTTGTGGCAGTGCTACATTTAACTTGATACTAACCATATTAGTGCACAGATTGTGTAAATCATGCTTAATTTTCTATGCCATGTATTTCTAACTGAATCTGATTTGCCCCGTCTGTCTTCAATGCACTACGGTCACATCCTTCATTTATTTCATCTTCTCTTTTTCTTAGTACTTGCTTGTTCATTTATATTGTTTGATAGAAAATTCTATCATCAATTTATTCTATTAATTTTCCTTAATTGTACATTTTATAAATGTTTTTTCAGATGATGGGCCTACGCTCCACTTTGCTCATCGCTGCCCTCCTGTGGAGCCAAACGTCGCTCTCCAGCGCAGGAAACATTCTGGTGTATCCACTGGATGGCAGCCACTGGGTCAACATGGACATTGTTTTGCGTGAGCTCCATCAGCGAGGCCACGACCTGACCGTGGTACGCTCCTCCACCAGTTGGTACATTCCTGAAAATGCTTCTTACTACAAATCTTTGACCATCCAGGTCACTGAATCACACTATTTGGAGGACCCAGAGCTCATGTCGAAGTTCTTAGAAAGGAACATCGACATTCAAAGAGGTACAGGATCGTTTCTGCAGCTTCTTGCCGTACAACAAGAGCTGCACACCTTGATGAAGGAAAATCACAGGATAAGTTGCGGGATGGTGAGGATCATTCTGGAGAATAAAACACTGGTACAAAAGCTTCGGGACGCCAAATACGATCTGATCCTGACCGATCCCGGTTTTGGAGGCGGAGTCGTGCTGGGGTCATACCTGCATCTTCCGATGGCGTTCAACGTTCGTTGGATAACACACACTGACGGACACTTTGCAATCGCACCGTCACCCCTTTCCTACATCCCGCCAGTCGGTTCCAAGGTGACCGATCAAATGAGCTTCACGGACAGACTGAAGAGCCTATTGCATTACTGTTTCTCGGTGTACATCGACCGTGCCATTACTAGACCTGCGTATCAGCGTATCATCAGCGAGTTCATAGATCCAGAAGCCAACATCGTGTCCCTCATCCAAGGTGCCGACCTGTGGCTCATGCGAATCGATTTTGTGTTCGAGTTTCCACGGCCCACGATGCCGAACGTCGTCTACATCGGGGGATTTCAGTGCAAACCTTCCAAACCTTTGCCTGATAATCTGGAGATGTTCATGCAGTCTTCAGGAGAACACGGAGTCATCGTCATGTCTTTGGGGACGCTGCTTGGAAGCCTGGGTCCCGAGTTATCCGAGATCTTCGCTTCTGCTTTTGCTCGTTTCCCGCAGAAGGTCATCTGGAGACACACTGGACCGAAACCTTCCACCTTGGGCAACAACACGCTCATTTTAGACTGGTTCCCACAAAACGATCTTCTCGGACACCCGAAGACGAAGGTTTTCATAACACACGGAGGAACAAACAGTATCTACGAGGCCATCTACCATGGAGTTCCGATGCTGGGAATACCGCTGATCTTCGATCAGTTTGACAACGTGGTGCGCCTGAAAGCTAAAGGCATAGCCGAAGTTTTGGAGGTGACAGAACTGGACGTGGACGCACTGACCCGTTCTCTGAAAAACATCCTGGACGACGAGCAGCCATACAGGAGAAACATGCGCAGGATGTCGGAGATACATCGGGACACACCGCTGAAACCGATGGACAGCGCCATCTTCTGGTTGGAGTACATCTTAAGGCATAAAGGTGCGGCACATCTGCGTACCGAGTCCTACAGGATGCCGTGGTACGCTTACCACAACGTGGACGTGTTTGCGTTACTGTTTGTGGTTTTTGCAGGCGCGGTAATGCTTTTCAGTCTGACTTGTAGGCTCCTGTTTAAGATCCTGAAAACAAAGAGAAAGCTCAAACGGCAGTAAGAGATTTTTCCTAACGTAAACTAGCTCACCTGTAGGCTCCACTTTTCAGCATGGTCGTATCCCATAGTAATACATCTGTACCTTTCTTTTTTTCCCTTTTAATTTTAAATCTAATTTTGGGATGCTGATTAAAGTCTTTTTACTTTTAGAAAAACTTTACCGTTTAAAATCAGTCCAGTTGTGCAAGTTTACCTGCAGATACAGATTTGTACTTTACTGAAATAAAAACATTTCTCCACACACATTGATTTGTTTCCCTTAATTATCTTCTGACATGACCGAGGTTGCCTATGGAATGCCTGCCACCGAAATGTTCCACCTCTGTGGATAATGTACAGTAAGCGCTCACACACTGTTTAACACAGCAGTGCAGTCTAATAGATTACGCAAATTTAATGAATCTTTTGTTGATTTATTCGATTAATCAAATTGATGAGTCAAGGTTTTTTTTTTTCCCTTCGATTCAGAATTGATTTACACTTTTCGTTATTTAGGTAATCTTTCAAATGTTTTGACATTTTGACAATTTCCTTAAAAAATATTCTGCAGCGTTTGCAGGAAACAGAAACCATCTTTCATAATTATTCAGGTGTTTCGCTACTTCTGCTTTTAAGTTTATAGGTGATCGGTGCAGAAACGCCACCTTCTGGAATGAAAGCACAGCGCAGTCGTGGTAGAAAAATAACGGCATTGCATGAGGTTAAAAAAATAATAATAATAAAATATATATATATATAATTAAGGTTACACAAGTTTTAAGCAGTTTTTAATGCTTTAAACCTGTGAGAAATTTAGCAGCTTGAGAGAAATCTGTCAAATGTTAATGCGATTTGAATGGAAAATTATAACGCACAAAAAACTAACTGGATCAAATCAAGTGTGTGTGTACGATTCACAGCTCGGGTGTCTAGACAGTATATTGTAAAGTGGTTGCAAAATTCCAGATTTACAGTCGTAACTTTGTGGAAAAATCGATGATCATCATGACAAAATGAAAAGCAAAAATAAATTAATAAATAAAACTCACTGGATGTTTCTACTTCACAGAATTTTACCAATAAAAAGGGAGCTCACAGGGTTGTACTGCTGCAGGCCACAGTGTGGCGCTGTAAATCACAAATCTACAACTTTTTTTTGTCAAACGAACTACGGAATGTTTCAGTAAAGGTACATCAGTGCTGAAGGCTGGATACAGAGTGTGGAAATACAGATTTATCTGCGTTTTTTGCGTTTCATCCCCATGCAAAAGTAGTTTTGAAAGTTGTAAACCAAGCTTTTGGAAAACTCAGTCCAAAGTGAAGTTTTTCCAAAACTCTGTTTTCAATGGTGTTGTGTGGAGGAACGGAGGGAAACGGAGATTTGGGCTTGTTGTAACGTCACCTTGTGTGCTGATGATGTCATTGTCTACAGTAGGTGCTCGTCTCCTTGATTGTACATCTTTGTACATCAGCTTTGTTTATGAGGATATTTGTGCAAAAGTGGACTTACATACAGTAAACTAGTGACTGTGTTAACATTGCCTACTGGACTTTTTACATGCGTGTACACATTTATACACATGCATACGCGTGCAGTTACTCACACATTACGTTAACGAACACTGATGACTGAATGTACTATGAAGCTCACTGCTGATGCACACAATACTCAGACGACACAGACAGCGACTGGTGCAGACTTCTACAGAGTGCAACCGCTGATGTTTTGTCTAGGTATCTTATTGGCACGCTGTTGATTAAGGAGGCTCCTAACAGCACTTAACAGGGCGTTTTGTGTTTTCATGTGGACAAAGGTATTTTTAAAACGTAGGTGATGTGGACGGAATTAGAAAAAATAATAATAATAATAATTTAAAAATCTCAGTTTTTAAAAATACCCGGATACGTGTGGACATGGCCTGGGTCAGAGCCCCTGATATGGGCAACAGCAGCTCAGAAAGTTAAGGCACTGAGTTACTGATCAGAAGGTTGCTGGTTCAAGTACCAGCTCTACCAGGTTGTCACTGTAGGACGCTTAAGTTAAGGAAGGACTTGTGTTGCAGGTAAAAATACTGGAGGTGATGACGACTGAACGTACAGAATGACTAGCATGCTAACAGAAAGGAAAAATCTCATCAACTCTAAACACTGTTTGAGCCACGAAATGATTTCTGAATCTCATCGACTGCTCACAAGTTGTTTTCTCTTATCGCAGGTCCATCGTGAGAGAACCTGATGCACCTACACACAGTTTAAGTTTTACGCTTTAGGTGATGTACAAAGATGCCAAACTACACTGGAAACAGAGAGAGAGAGATCATAATCCATAATTTTAGCAATCTGTTTTATTGAGTTGTACACGTAATACCTCATTCAGCTACTACGCACGTAGACGCATCACTGAACACAATCGTCGCCGTGGGAACCAGAAATAAATCTTCATTATCAAGGACAAAATAAATGGTCAGATCGCAGCGCTTTATTCGGGGTCGGAATGACGGTCCTTATAGGATGTGAAACACTTGATATATATATATTTTTTAAAAGGAGAAAGGAAAAAAGAAAAAAAAAACAGAAATAAACAGTCACCGGTGTGGAGCAGAGCAGCGTGGTGATCCCATGTGCCATCGTGCTCCTGAACGTAACATTTAGCTAGGGTGTCTGAATACTGAGCCGTTTCTGTTGAACTAACAAACCTTCAATGCAAAACAAGCGAGCAAACACAAGCTTTTTTTTTCTTTAGTGTAATTGATGATGACATCAGGGACCAACACACTGCAAATGCCTTAGAAATGAAAAACATTTTTAGGAGCTTTGAGGTCTATTGAACACAGTGTGTTTATCCGATACGCGCCTGCGCAGATATTTCCGACTCGTCCATTTTTTGTCCTGATTTATATCATCACAATACTGTACTGTATTTTTTTAAACATACTACGTTCCAAAATGCCATATGGGAAATCATCCTCAGAGAGGACGTGCGTCCGAACATGAATCGGTAGCGGCACCGTAGCGAAGTGGCCCACGGTGTAACCGTAAACCGATCACGGCACACACCTGGCTCGCCATATCGTTAGCAAATCTCTGACATGCAGGTTTAATGGACAAGCACTCAAAACATCACCAGAACATACAGCCTATATAATAGATACCACGTTTTTGTAACGTCGTTTAATTCCGATAGGAAAACCGTACAAAATCTTTTTTTTTTCCATTTTTAAACTTCATCAGTCATCCAGAATCTTCACCTAATGAATGTGAAACACAGAGAGAGGGAGAGAGAGAGAAAAAGAAAGTGGAGGAGTGAAGAGTGTCTGGGATGTGAGAGCCATGTTTCCAAACAAACTTTAAGGACAATTTGGCAACAATTTTCTCCCTTAAACGCAGTCGATCAGCCAACGACATCTTAGCTTCTTGTTTTTCCTGAAGCTACAATGCTAACAAGGACATCCATCCAACAGAGAATGTCCACCTCAAACCCACATCCAGGTCTTCAGTTCTGCGACTTCCTGTCGGCTACAGACACGAGCTAAACGTCAGGCGCACGCGGCTCGCCTCGAGAATGTTATGAGGACGGAACCGGAGGTTTTTCACAGTTTTACACCAGCGCACTCTTTCTCCACACTTTCTATCGAGTTAAAATTTGTCAAGAGTGAGATAGCCTCGTTAGCTAACGCGTTAGCTAGCATCATAGCTCCAGTGCAAAACTAAAAAGTAAATGCCAGACGACACACGCGGCTGATCGACTACTTTTACATTCCACACCTCAGGATGATGTCATTCCGTTTAAAAACTTTTTAGTGCTTATTTAGTTGGCACGTTGACAGCAAATCGAAGAGCACGATACAACGTTCATGATGTACTTCACTCCTGGTTATTATTATTATTATTATTACTAATAATATCATCATCAAAGAAGCTTTTATATCCTCTTTCCCAGACGCTCTCGGCCCGTCTCTCTCCTTCTCTGTTAACTGTTCACCAGGTCCTCGTTACTCAGATTGGCTCCGGCCACATTCCACGACACAACAAGCTTACAGTCAAAGTTCCATTTGGCCACTATGAAGTCCCCGGCCCCTGGCTAGCCGATCCTGATCCCGATCCTGATCCCGACCCGGGTCCGAATCCGAGACCTGCCCCCGTCGCCATACCCACCCCTCCCCCCATCATCAGGTTCCTCAGGAGCTTCCTCCTGCCCGCCTGGTAGTCCTCCTCATCGACGTTAACGAGCAGTTTGATGGCCTCGTGGCCAACGGCCTGCTTGAGCGAGTCTGTGATGAACACTCCCTTCAGCGCCTCCAGCAGCGAGCCGTTGATGTAGTCGCGCCAGAACGCGTCCAGGTAGGTGAGCTCGGAGAACTTGATGTCGCAGATGATGGATCCGAGGTCACGCGATTTCAGGATGGTGTTGGCCTGGTTGAAGCGCTCGAACTGCCGCTCCAGCGCCTCCTGCTTGTTGGAGAAGACGTTGCCTTGGAGGGCCGAATCGTGCTGGCAGTACTCCGCTCGTACGCGCAGACGGATATCTTAGAGAGGAGAGGAGACGAGATGTCAGAGATCCAGACAAGTATCTGCATAACGAAGTGTCTGTGTGTGTGTTTATGTATATATACCGCAGGTCTGTTTCTCCCGGCAGTCCACCACACTGTGAGCTCTCTTCCTCTTTCTGTTTGCAGTGGGCGTGGCCGGTTTGGGGCGGGGCTGGCACACCTCTGGAGACGGGCATCGAATCACAGGTTGTGGCCCTACAGAGAAACGCACATCAGTGTGTCTACTCACATAGCTTAATAAAAACACACATGCACACCCACGCAAGCGCACAAACACACACACACCTGTGCATCTGTGTGGTGTGACCTGTGGACTCTCTGTTCTGCTTCCTCTGGGAAAAATGTATCGCACAGACGTTTCCTCTAAATACTGATCCACCGGGTCTGGACACACTGCAGAACAAACACATATACACACAAGTAATAAAAGTAATGAGATTCAGCTGCATGACAGATTGCTGACAGACCGATTCGCGTGCCACGTATCTGTGTGCGCGCATGTGCTTACCTGTCTGTCTCTTGCGCAGTGTGACGTAAGGCAGAAGGTCGTGTCTGGTGATGATGCGCAGCAGCTGCAGAAGGTGTCGGAAGTTCGTCTCATCGCAGCGTCCCTGTCTCTCCAGCGCCAGCAGGAAGTCTCGACCGTCCCGTATCCCGCCGCGCTCGTACTCGTCAATGACGTCCACAAAAAGGAAGGACAGGACACGCACATCGCGGTGTGTGAGGTGAGTCCCGACGATGTCGAACATGCGGTGGAGCGAGTATAGCCCGTACGCATCGTCCACCGCCTCCTCCGGCCACGTGTGGAGAGAGCGAGAGGAAGACGATGAGGCCTGCACGTGTGAGGGTCCTGAGCGTGAGCTCGAGCTCCTCGAGGATGAGGAGGAGTTCTGAGTGGGAAGAGTACGGGTGGCATGCCTTTGCCGCTGTGATGTCATCACTCTGCGCCACGAGGACGGAGACGCAGGATGATGAGATTTCCTGGAGATCAGGGCTGGATCATGCGCATACGGTGCCTGACTTGCGCCTCCAGCTTTACTCTGTAATCACAAGCACAAGAGATTTATTTTTATATTCTTATTCAGACTTGAAATATATTAATCTAAAGAACAAAAAACACAGCACACTGCCCATGTAAGTCATGAAACTGTACGATTATATTAAAATAACACGTATTAAACAAATAATACATCAATGTAAAACTATTTAATATAAAATTATATTCCAATTAAACCACACAATTATAAACCAAAGCACTAAAAGCAGCCACAGCAGCTCTAACACCTCATCTAGGGTTAAATGTTAGCATGTTAGCTAGTAAAGTAGCTACTACTAACCGATATTTCAACACACAGATAAAGAAAAACATTAAAAACAAGATATCTAGTTACCCTCAATAGCTTTATCCAATTTATACACGATGATCCGCATTATTTTATCTCTTCGGATGCCATAGCAACGCAGTAAGCTGTGCGACTCACTGGCTAGTTTTGCTATGTAGCCTTACAGGCTAAGCTAGCGTCGCAGATATAATAAGATTTATAAGATGACAATATGTGCATTAATATTTTTCCAGTCACTAATAACTCGAGTGATAAATAAACAACTCGGCTTGATTAACAAAATTACATTCACACACTAACACACTAATCTATACTATGCTAAGCTAACCTATGCTACGCTAAGCTAAGCTACGCTATCGTCAACCTGCTGGCGTTGATTTTTACACTGCGCACGCGCACTTCGGGCGTCTGGGAGCCGGGTTCTACACCACGCATGCGCAGAATTCCGTCTAGTGACAGTTCAGCATCACTAGCGTTAAGACAAACTTAGCTAAGCTAATGCTTAGCTAAGCTATCCTGGATACTGTTCTCACAGTAATGTAGGGTAGCTAGCATGTTTCCCAGTTCTTACCTGTTGGAGATCATTAATTAGCTCAGGATTGCTCTGATGACGGAAGCGAGCCTCTATGAACGATATATAAGCGTGAACGTGTGTAAATTCACCGCTTTTGTGAATAAAGCGTCCAAAAACTAAAAAGCATGTCCATGTTTTGTTTCTCCGCTACCATGAAACATCCGGGATATTTACTCCCTCCAGAGCTGGTAACATCCGGGATATTCACCCTCCCCACACGCGAGCTGGCAATATCCGGGATATTTGCTTTGAGGAGCTTGAAAATGGTGGAGTGCTGATATGTTCCTTTGTATTAAATGTATATTTATATAATATTATACTGAAGTGCCAATTACTTCAGGGTTTAATTGGCCAGATTAAAACCAGTCCCCAATCTAGACCCAAATCAGATATTATTAATAATTTTTTTCAAAACCAGCACTGAGTGGGCCTCCTTTGCACACCAGCACATATAGGGGTAGAAAACAATCGAGGTGCAGATAAAGTAAAACAACTCTTCAAGATACACAATATGGCCAAAGGTACACTACACGAACAAAAGTATTTGGTCAAACCAGCACTGGCATTGTACCCAAATACATAAACTTAAGTGTGGAGTCGGTCCCCATTTCTGCAGCTCTAACAGCTTCCAGACTTGTTGCAAGACCGTCCACAAGATGTTGGAGTGTTTCTGTGGGAATTCGTGTCCATTCATTCTGTAGAGCATTTATGAGGCACTGATGTTGGACGAGAAGGCCTGGCTCACAATCTCAGTTCCAGTTCATCCCAAAGGTGCTCGATGGGATTGAGGTCAGGGCTCTGTGCTCGGGCCGGTCAAGTTCTTCCTTACTGAGCTCATCAATCCACGTTTCTAGTTCTTGCTTTGTGCACTGGGACACAGTTTTGTAGGAATAGAAAAGGGCCTTCAACAAACTGTCGCCATTAATTTGCATAGACGTATAGCG
Organism: Clarias macrocephalus; assembly: GCA_011419295.1. Classification (NCBI taxonomy): domain Eukaryota; kingdom Metazoa; phylum Chordata; class Actinopteri; order Siluriformes; family Clariidae; genus Clarias; species Clarias macrocephalus. The sequence continues at coordinate 24,332 of JAAGKR010007650.1, read as the reverse complement.
TTGTCCAAGATGTCTTGGTATGCCGAAGCATTACGATTGCCCTTTACTGGGGATAAGGGGCCTGATTGAAACACCTGAATTCACCAATTGACATCTTTGGACAAATACTTTTGGCTATACAGTGTGTGTGCACCCTGACAGTCACACTCATATGTGGTTCTCCTCCAAACTGTTTCTACAAATTTGGAAGCACACAGTTGTATAGAATATCTCTGTATGTTATAGTATTACAGTTTTCCGAGGAGCGATTGATTCGTACCACCCTAATGTGAAAGTGCCCTAGAGGGCCCAAACCCTTTTCAAACATAGCAATGCTCCTGGGAGATCCACATAGCCAGTTACGTGGTGTGGTCTTAGTGGAAGAACTCTAAAGTCCTGAACTCATCAACATATTTGTACATTTCCATGACATTCTAACCGTGAATGTTAAAACTTGAAGAAGAAGAAGGAAAGAGTCTATTATAAGTACTCACTAAAAGCACTATTGTTATCATGGTGATTATTAAAACAACACATTGACCAATCAGCAAATGAATAAATTTTATTAGAGTATTTCAAATACCCACAGACATATATTTATAGTGCATATAATTACAGAATCCTGAACAATACCTATTTTTATCCCTAAAACAATCTTTTTCACTGCTCCTCCCTGCTAATTTTAGTCTGGCTTGCCATGTGTTACCTGTTCTGACACACGTCACTTAGGTGTCTGAATGAGCTGAGGAAGGCAATAGGTGTGTCAGAGCAAAACACACCACAGATGCATATAAACAAATAAGATGTATGTGTTACTGGCATGCATATTGTTCTCGTTAGTTTTTTTTTTTAGGTGTCTGTCACGGGTCATGATGTCTCTCTCCACACGATGTCTGCAAACACTTTGGTCGCCTCTTCACATTCCTTGTTTTTGGATCTTCCTGGAATCTGGATCAAACAAATACAAAAGAGCAATTTAGAGTCAGAAATTCCCAAGAAATCTAAAAGCAGACCTATTTACTATCAGCTACTTTTTGTATAATGTATATATAATATCATAATCATTAAATCCAAAATGGTTTCTCAGATACTAACAATGGTTCTGGGTTTGATCTTTGATGAACTCATGGCACTTTCAGACCTCACCTGGTTACACACTGATTTTCCATAGCGTACAAATGTGGCGAAGTGTTCGCAGTTCTGAGTAAAGAGTTTGTAAGGTAGTTGTTTGTCCAGCAGGGAGTCAAGCCGTCGCTTCATATTCTCATACTCTGATGGTTGGAGTTCATGCTTGGTGTTGCTCACCAGTAGCTGTGCTCCTTTGGGGACGTTGACTTCTGCGAGACGTTGGCGGCGGATCCGAGTTTCTCCAAGAAGGAGATCGCCGCACACTGGGAACATGGTCTGCAGGTAACCACGGACCTTTTGCATAAGTTGTGACTCATCTAGGAAAAGCAAATGCGCATTGAGCCCACCTGATCCAGGTAATCAGGAACACTAGACATTTCTAACACATCTTAATCAGTCTTCACACTCCTAATCAGTCTTAACACTCTTAACACACCTAAACCAGGTAATCAGGAAAAGCAAACACTAAATGCACACAACTTACTTTTTCACCCACTTTCAGAATAATCAAGAACTATGAACACACCTGAACCAGGTAATCAAGAACGCCAGCATTTCTAAGACACCTACAGCAGATGATCAGGAACACCTGGGCAGGTGTGTTAAATAAGGGAAACCTTCAGATCCTGCATGGGAAACACTTCTGTAGGCTTTCCTACCTGCGACTGCAAAGTGAACGACGTGTCCATCTCCATCGTACACGCCCCAGTGTGAGTAGCCAATCGGATACGAGAATTCAATCAGGTCTCCGAAGTAAGCGGAGGCTTCTATTTCAGCAACCTGAACAGCACATGTAGGTTTGAGAACGGGTTTGACAACATGCAAAACTTACTACCAAAAAAAGATTTTTTTAAAACCCTGAGACTGCAGAGCTAATCCATGAAGGGATGAAGATAAAATGCAAAAAAATCTTTATTGAAAAACATCACCAATTAGCTTAAGAACCGATTAAGCACCTTAATAATCATGAATTATTTTTTATCATTTATTTGCACTTCCCTTTTCTCTATCTGTTCATGTTCTGTTTCTTCCTGATTAGATATATTTTGAGACATTTTTGTTTAATTAAAATCTTGAATATGGTTCTTACTCTGTTGTCACACAAATTTGCTTAAAAAAAGTTAATTGTTAAAAATTGTTAAATCATTGTTAATGATGTTCCTCTATAATAAAAAAGAAGAAGAAGAAGAAGAAAAAAAATCAAGCACGGCATGAGAGTGAGACTCTGAGATGTCAGGTCTCAGACACCCGTCCTTCATGTAACTCATCAGCTAATGATCACTTTGACAAGTACAGAGATCTCTGTAACCCTCCAGGGCACGAGTCGAGTTTAACACGCATGATCTCAACCGTGAATCTATTTATTGATTTTTTTTTTTATAAAATGTGATTATAATCTCACATAATTATGTATCTAATAAACATATTTTGTTAAAAAGAAAAAACTCACCTGGTCCTTGTATTCCATTGCCGCTGCTGTTGTTTTTGTTATTCCTCAGACACAAGAATGAAATCTAGAATCCTGACCCAAGCCTGATGAGCAGGTTGAACTGGAGACATCACGGCTGCATAGCTGAGTGTATGATGGAGGCGTGACATACTGGCATACAGGTATGACACAAAGTCAGATGAAATTTAAGGGAAGGAGAATTTTGAATTTATTTAAATGATTATCGGCTGATCTCTACAGATGATCTGTATTTCTTCACATAACTTAATCCTTATTTCCTAAAACTTCACATTTGAATAAAAACACTGATCTCCATGAATAAGATCTAAGCTAAAAAAAAAAAAAAAAAACGCAGGTATGCTATGTTATGCTCCTGATATGCAGTGCAATTCATTTATATTTACATAATTCTAAATTAGAAACACTTTTAAAATTACACATAATCTCAATAAAGTTCAGTTCTATAGGGGGACACAACGGCTTAGTCAGTAACTAGCACGGATGCCTGCCTGTGTATTATGGCATTTGCATGTTCTCCCCGTGCTTGGTGGGTTTCCTCCTGGCACCCCGGTTTCCTCCGCAGTCCAAAGACATGTGCTGTAGGTTGGTTAGTGCCCACGGTGTGTAACTGGGTTTGTGTGTGCATGCTGGTGCCCTGTGATGAGTTGGCATCCCATGCAGGGTGTCCTGTGCCTGAGCTCTCTGGGGCAGGGAGACGTTACCCCACCCTTGATGACAAGCAGTATAGAAAATTAATGTTTTAGGATAAACCAAATTGAATTCAAGACACTGTAGTAAAACGTTAATGTGGAGTTTTTTTTATTATTATTAGTAATTAGTAAATGCAAATCTGTTCATCTGGTTTTTTAAGTACTATTAAGTAACAAGTACAGTGTTGTGCAAAAGTCTTGACCCCGCCCCCCCATTTGTCCATATTGAATTAACTTAACTGATGTAGATTAAATGAAAGAAACACAATCAAATGTTTTCCTGTAAAAGGCTGCAGAGTGCCGCGACCTCATTTCCCCTCTCGTCTGTTCCTGATCATCTGTCTGTACCTGTTACTCCCTGGTTCATGCCTTAAGTTAGATGTTTTTTATGTGTGAATGATTCATAGGTCACTGTGTGGTTTAACAAACAAGACAACATTCCTCAGGTACAGAGACGACTGGGTTAAGAATAAGATCAGGAAAAAGCCTGGAGAACTGTTCCTCAAGACTACATTCAAATAAGAGAAAGTCTGGAGCTTTAGGAGCAAAATATGAAGAACTGGACTTTTAGACAGTACTGTACATGTTTTATGTTTTACAAACAGAAAAAGTACATTTTAAAAGCAGTTAAACATCCCTGTTATACAGTACGGTATTCAACGTTGTGGTCTTTATTGTAAGATGTGATTAATCAGATCAAATCAGTCACCGTCTGTTACAAAATCTGGGTGATTTATTGAAAAAAAAGAAAAATGAAAGCACTCTGGGATCTAAATTAGTGCCTAAAGTATAAAAGTGAAGCTGTAGTGTGTAAAACACTGAAACACTGAAACAGACAGACAATAACAATCTCCTCTGCACAGGACAGTACGGACAGGCGACATGCAGGACGCGGGATAAGAGACTGGACTAAAATGGAAATTAAAGCGATAATCAGAAACACACGACCATGACTGGAATAAAACGCTATAAGCATGTAATTAAACATGTGGTAATAATAATGTAACATTTAAAGAGTCTCAGGTGTTTCTTTGGTTTTTAACCTTAGCATTTGTGCGTGCTCTTTTTATTGTGTGTGTGTGTGTGTGTGTGTGTGTGTGTGTGTGTGTGTGTGTGTGTGTGTGTGTGGGCACTGGGTGTTTATTTCTTATGGTTGCCGAGCTGCACGGCCATGCTGTCAGTGACGCAGCGGAAGGTGGCAGGCTGAATTTCCCAAAATTCAATGGGGTTCCCAAACAGACTGATGCCGTTATAGAAGACCTTCTTCACTCCGAACCCCGTCGGGCAGAAATCATTCACCTTCACTGAGGTGATGTTGTTGGAGTGAAGATAGACCACCTGCAGGAAAGAGAGAGAGAGAGAGAGAGAGAGAGAGAGCAGGTCAGCTGGAACTCGTCACTTGAAATAATTAATATAGTCAGAGAGACTTTCAAACCTTCAAAGTAAATAAGTCGGTGAGCAGCTGGGAACTATGCATGTCTATCATTATCACTAGCTACTTAACTTAGAACAGCGGTTCTCACTGTGGGGTAGGAGGATCTGCAAGGACTCGTCACACATAGCCAGGGATGTGTAGGTTTGTTTGTTTTTTATTTTGTCTCAGTGGTGGAACCCAACCAATAGCATCAAAGTTGAAAAATGTACAGTATATTTATCATCGGGCCTGTTTGGTCAATCCAGTGAGTTAACCCATGGACAAGAAGACAGAAACATTAACCTTACATCATAACTTCTATAATAAAAACTAGACAGACAGACAGACAGACATTTTATTTCTCCTAACGCAATATCCAGCAGCGACAGAGAGAGTAACACAAAGACAGGTTTGTATACGTCACAGGGTAATGTGAGAACGGATCAGAAGTTCCTAGTGTGATGCCAAGACCAAAAGCTACAATATGTATTAGAAGCATATAAATAAAGAATGTAAATCACAAGTAAAAAAAAGGGCGATTAAGAGAAATTAAGTTAATTTCACTGCAACCTTGATGTGCAGTGACCAGGGCCTGAGCTCACAACCTTCTGATCGGTCCCCTGAGGTTTTAGCCATCGTGCTGCCGCTGCCCATAAGGTATGCAGCACAAGCCACCACAACACACTAAGGATAGAAAATGAATAATGTCCCAATGATGAGCCAGGACACACTTAGCACTCCGTCTGGTCCACAGCCACATCCAAGCAGGGTGTGAGATTTTAGTCAGGACTCAGCCTTGGTAAAACCAGACGTTTACAGCTTGGTCGCTTTTGGCTTCAGATTGAAATGCCACACATGCGTTTGTTGCATTCAGGACGTTTTTGGGTCTGGATTGTAAAAGCTGTTAAAAACCTTTAAATGTGGCTGTTTACCACCGGACCACTTACGCCAGCCATTACCGTAACTTATAGGCATGAGCACATTTGGCCCAGGTTCAGGGTGAGACGTAGACAAGGAGAGTCTCCTTTATCTTCCCTGTTCAAGGTGACTTCATTCAATAGTGTGAGATGTGGTCTGATCTATTCTTCTTGTACAAACAAAGTTTAGTTACTCCTAATAATTATCTTTCATTGATGTTATAGTTTTGTCTATAGTATAAGTCTGGTGTGACTGCTTCAGTTTTAAAATCCCAGATTATTTGCTTTCACACCAGAATTAAGGTTCAGATAGTAAACATCTCATGGCTTATACTTACACACACACACACCCACACACACACACACACACACACACACCTGCAGGTATTTCATGTTGGACAGGCCACTGGGGATGTTGGAGAGACGGTTGTGGTCCAGGTGAAGCTCCCTCAGGCTGGGCAGGTACGAGAGCGCACCACGTTCAATATGCAGGATATGATTGGACCCGAGACCCAACCTAATCAAACACACCGCAGGATGGAGAGAGAAAGACAGAGCAAAGTAACTCACTGTACGGCCTGACATCTTATTTTTGTCTGGAAATGGAGGGATGTAAGAAAATGAGGCGGTGTTGTAATTGTACCTAAACAGTATATTGTTATGTGTTACACTAAATGACCTAAAAGTATGTGCACCCCTGACCATGAACTGGAACTGGAACTGGAACCTCCTCGGAATCCCGACATCCATATCTGAGCTCACTAATGCTCCTGTGTGTGTGTGAAAGAACAAAAGTCCACACAGCAACGCCCCAACATCTAGCAGAAAGCTTTCTCAGAAGTGAAAAAAAGATCAACCTGGAATCGGATGTTCAGCAGGATGGGTGTGATAGTCAGGGGTGCACATACTTTTGGCCATGTAGTTTATGTACACTGTAGCAGGGATATTTTTGGTAGTTTGACAAAACATAGCAGCATGTAATCCAGCAAACACAGAAACTGCATCTTTTATGTAGATAAGTGTTAAGCATCTAGAATGTTATACACAGTTTTGTTTTTGTTTAGCTGTAAATTCTAAATAGATGTTATTTTTTCAGTTTTTATCTGTTATATGATGGTACTACAACACAATTATGATCCAACTTGTTTCGCTCTCCCATGATTAGTATACTGTACTGGTGATGCTGAGTAGAAATGAGGTCACTGCCGAGGTTGTTATATAAACGACCAATTTTTAAATGGTACCTTTAGGCACTTTGCAGTTTGTCGCAGTAAAATATTTGTTCCCGTTTCTTTCATTTAATCTCCATCATTTAATTTAATGTACCAAAATGACGGGGGGGGGGGGGGTCATATACAGGCCATATACAGGCCATAAAGCATTTCAGTTGTACACAGAACATTTCTTTTCAGTATGGCTCCATGTGCCGTATCGCCAGGAATCAGTCTGACCTCTGCAGCTGCTTGTATCGGCTGAGGTCCTCCAGCTCGATCGCCTGAATCTCATTATGGTCTAAATGTAGCTCATGGAGAGTTGCTGGCAAATCTGACCAAGACACACACACACACACACCAACAAAATACTGGGTTTAAATTCAAGGAAAACATAATTACTAGTTCAAGTTCATCTGGATAGAAAAATTCTAAATGCGTCAACTCTAGACTTTATAACATCAACAGCACTTGCAAGACTAATCTCCAAAAACTGAATATACATTCATTATTTCACACCTTTAACAATATATGCGTGCTACATTTAGCACGGTACATTAAAATATAAAGCCGTCTTTAATTAGTGGTGGTAGTAGTGTGTGGGCACCCTTGTGTGACGCGTGTTACCTTTTGGCACACCGGTGAGTTTTGCCTCTGAGATTCGAAGGTAGTTCAGTTTGAGACCTTTGAATGCTCCTGGCTCAAATCCGCTGTTGTGGATGGGATTACGACCCATTTCTGCATTCGATAGGAAACAATCACACACTTTTCAGACATTACAGCACAGTTATCATTATAACTACATTCCATTCATAATGCTGCCAAATGTGTCTCCGTCTATACACTGTAAAATAAACGTAAACATCAAGATTTACTGTTATATCTGGAATAAATTTATGACTATTATAAATACCTGAAATTGATATTTTTTCTATATACTTTAAAGAAAAAGACCTTCAGAATGGTCACTTTACCGGCTCATCTTCCTTTGGTAAAGGTTTAGACAATGCTTGCAATACTACCAGTGGCCACTAGGGAGCAGCAGCCACCAGATTCCATTCATCTGGAGTTACTGAATATCCCCAAGCAGGTATATGGTATAGCTCACCGATAACATGCATGTTCCCCAGGGCACTGAAGGTTCCTGCAGATACTTTGCGGATGCGGTTGTCATGGATACGCATCTCGACAAGTGATGCGGGCAGGTTGCGAGGGATGGACGTGAGCAGGTTGTGGGAAATGTAGAGCTTCTGCAGCCGCTTCAGGGGCAGGAAGGCACGCGGGTGAACTCGAGAGATCAGATTGCTCCTCAAAATTAGCGCCTGGTTCACACATCCATGCACACACACACACACACACACACACACACACACACACACACACACACACACACACAAACATAGACAAACAATATTGTTACCCTAAATCTGGAGGCTACATCAATCTCAATCTTGTTCTGGATCTTATAGCAAAGCCTCATGGTACCATTGTTCTTTACCATCAAGTTCAGGGTCTTTGTTTCATTTCTCAGAGTACTGTTGTTGGTCTCATTACTCACAATCTTGGACTTGGTGTAACTGTGCAAGGTCATAGATTGTGTGTGGGTTTTATTACCCATAATCCTCATCTGAATTTCATACTTGATACTCAATCCGGATCAACCCAGATTGCTTGTTTTTGACTTTCTTTCAGTGCTCATGATGACATTATGAGTACATAACAAAAGAGTATCAGTGAGAATGAAAGGAAAGGTGTACAAGATAGTGGTGAGACCAGCGATGCTCTACGGCTTAGAGACAGCGGCACTCAAGAAAAGACAGGAGGCAGAGCTGGAGGTAACGGAGATGAAGATGTTGAGGTTCTCTTTGGGCGTGACAAGGACGGATAGGATAAAGAATGAGTTCATCAGTGGGACGACCCATGTGAGATGTTTTGGAGATGAAGTCAGAGAGGCCAGATTGAGGTGGTTTGGACGTGTTTAGAGGAGAGATTGTGAGTGTATCGGTAGAAGGATGCTGAGGTCAGAACTGCCAGGCAGGAGGTCTAGAGGAAGACCAGAGAGAAGATTTATGGATGCATTAAGAGAGGACATGAAGTTAGTTGGGGTGAGAGAAGATGCGGAGGACAGGGTTAGATGGAGGCAGATGATTCGCTGTGGCGACCACTGAAAGGGAACAGCCGAAAGACAAAGAAGAAGAACTCACATAACCCAGTGAGGAAGTGGAGTCAGAGCATAAGAGAGCAGATATGGTTAAGGGCATTGCTAAGGCCTCACCAGTGGCAGCTTGATGGTGCTGGGGGTTTGAACCCGTTTGACCGTTATTGAACCCGATTCTGCGTCAGTTTTAAAATGTAAGAAAAAACGAAATTTGCTACTCATCAGTGATCAGCGGTCGCTCAGTGGTTCAGGGATTGGACTACGGATTGGAAGTTGCCACAGTTGAGTCCTTCAGCAAGGCCCCTGAACTCTCAGATGTAAAAAGTGAGATAAAATGTGAATCACTCAGGATAAGGGCGTCTGCCAAATATCTGCAAACTTATTAAAACTGTGAAGCCTGTTGGAAATCTTATGACTTTTAGGAGTCTTACGTAGAGGTTACTGAGGCCTGTAAAGTCTCCCTCTCGGATCTCAGTGATGCCGTTGCACTGCAGGTCCAACAGCAGCGTATCAGATGGGATCCTGGACGGGACATACAGCAAACCTGCAAAGCAAAACAGACACCAAACAATCAGCCTTTAGTTCATTTGGTTACTGCTTTACTTTTTCACTCATACACGTGCGTTTAAACTACGTATATTATACAGCAACGGAAAACTATGACTGAAAACTCTCCAATGTGGCCAATGAGTCCGGGTCAGTTTGTTCTGGGAACGCACAGAGACGTCTCTGGAGCTGCGAGGCCCCGGCGGAGCAACTGAGAGATGTTCTGTTTTGTTTTTCTTTTCTGCATTAGAAACTGTTCGCCTGCCAGGTCCAAGTTTTTCTAGTCTAGAATGCAATATTCCAAGCTCTCATATCCGTGCATGTGTGTGTGTGTGTGTGTGTGTGTGTGTGTGTGTGAACTGGAGAAAAGCCTCAGAAGCCAAGACCGTTGAAAGGGGCGGCGACAGGGGAGGGGGGTGGAGTCCTAAAGAAGCGATTCATTGTTTATTATAACATAATTAAATGAATATTTAGCAAAGGTAGGATAAAATGTTGGAAAACGTACAAAGAATTTGGCTGAAATTGCAGCAGCAAACTGGCCTGAGGATTGTGCTGACCTGCAGTCTGTAAATAAACTCTAATAAAGCGGGCCGGGTAGACTGGGCTCAGAACTGCTTTATTTTCACTTGTAAACTTTTCAGAAAGCAGTAATTTGGGAAATGCTGGGTAACGTGTGGAGTGCTTGGCCTCTCTCTGTGTACGTGTGTGTGCGTAAGTGTGTGTGTGTGTGTCTCCATATAATTACGACGGAGCTGGACTATCGGAGCTCCACGTAGCACAGCACGATGGCAGACAGACGAGGGAAAGAAAGGAACATGAAGAAAGTGGAAGAAAGACAGAGAGGCTGTGACATGGGAGGAGAGAGAGACATGGAAGCGGTGTGAGACGCGGGAAGAGAGAGAGACAGACGGCAAGAAAGAGAGCGAACAGGAGGCGGATATCTTTCTGCACATACTGCGCACATCTGTGAATCAGAACCTGTCTTGTGGTCCTGACGTTACCGTGGTTACCGGTGACTTATTTATATATCAAACAGCTACTTTTCGGCTTCATGGGTGACGGCGAGACGGGCGTCGGTGTTTATGGCACATTCGCTGCCATGTAATAACGCCATAAACAGTAACGTCTGTAATAAAAAAAGCATGTGCACAGGTGTCTCTCTCTCTCTCACACACACACACACACACACACACACACACACCATTTATCCAGACAGTAAAGTAACTCCTCTCTCCCCACACGGCTTTTCATGTGGCTTCCCCGAACGCTTTAAAGCTCCTCCATTACAATCCCACAGGCATTTAACTTCCTCTCCTCGCTTTTCGATGCCGCGTTTTCGTGCCATTTCGATTAACAGCTGTCAGAAAGGAGGAAACCCTGGGGGAAAACTGGGACATACAGGAGAAAATCAAGAGAATCTTGCTGTTTTAAACACTTCCACTCAGGCACATCCCTCAGTCACGTCCGGTCAGACGTCTTAAAGACAAACTGTGGACGTTTTACATACAGCATTCGACCTGTTGCTCTCAGCTTATAATGTTTAAATGTGAGCATTAGGCTTTAAAAATATAACCCATCAAATCATACAAATCATCACGTCCACTGCACGGGTATGAAAAAACCTCACACACATCAAGGTGCCATTGCACTGATTACACACACTGTGGCGCCACCAGGGGAGATGAACCCCTCCACAGATGTGATGTGCTGGTGATTCAGGACATTCAGGTGGTCATGTGACTTCATTTTATCTCCACATGACGTTGCTGAGTCTCGACCTGAGCGACTGAAGCGACCCCAGATCATAACACTGTCTCCAGAGGCTTGTACAGTGGACGCTATGCATGATGGGAGCATCGCTTCATGCGCTTCCCTTCTCACCCTGACACGCCCATCAGTCTGGAACAGACTCAGTCTGGACTCGTCAGGTCACATGACCTTTTTCCTTCGCAGTCTTTATGCTCCCCGAACCCTTTTTCTGATGAGTCTCAGTGATTAGTGTTTTTTTATGGACACACAGCTGTTTAGTCCCAATTGAGGTCTCATCCCATTGTTTGTATGGAAAAGTTCTCAGGTTTTCACTATTAAACAGTTCTGGTTTCTACTGTCAGGTTTTTTTACACTGCATCTTTGCTAAGCATTTCAATAAATTCCATTCGTGATTTTTTCTTTTTTTTTTACCACATTTCGTCCACAAAGTTGGTGAGTTGAAGGTTCAGCACTATCCTTACAGGCTTGAATAACGGACAGTTCTAAACCCAGGGCCAATCATTTCTAATCTCCTTAATTGTCTTCAGTACTCGATGCAGGCCAATAATTTGACTCTTCTAAAGTGGTGACTATTATTATTATTATTTATTTATTTATTATTATTCCTGGCCAGGCAGTGTATCGTGTTTCGTCTCCCACTTCTGCCTCCCCAGTCAGGCCTGAACAGGAATGCTGAGTCAGCTCATGCTCCAGTCGACTAGAGACCAGGATTGTTGCTTCTTCTAAAACGGTGCACATGGTGTTGAGAGAGGCAGACGTCCAGACTGGATTTTAAATCTGACTCCACATTTATTTTCCACGACCAGTCAAATCCCAATGAATATGTCACACAGTGGAAGAGAAATGTGTCTGTATTCCCAGTGCGTCCCGCGGCCGCCCCTCACCTCCGGGAGCCCGGATTCATTCGTGTGTCTATACGGGCGTTTAGGTCTTCTCCACACGTCCTCGTGGTTGTCTACAGTGTCCGGGGTGGACGCCTGCCCTCAGAATGAAGTTTCAGGACTGGTTTGACTCTTGCTCCACTCCACATCCTCAAATTTTTTCATCCGAATCCCTTTGGTCATCTAAAGGCTGGGTGACACTTTCATGATTTTTTGCTATGAATTCATGAACCGTTATGACCCTTTGATTGGCAGTCATGCAGTTAGATTTTGGCTCACCTGGGAGTTTGGGGTAAATCCCCAGTGGCTTAACATGTGACGTCAGCGTGGGTCAATACCATGGCAAGAAGAGGTGGGCAAAGGACACAAGTCCTGTGCTTGAGTAAAAGTAAAGATCCCCTCGGGCAAATATTACTCAAGTAAAAGTAGAAGTCCTTCATTGGCATGTGTAGTTGAGTAAAAGTACTAAAGCACTCACCTTCAACCTTACTTACAGTATCAGAATCACAGGGCTTGTATTAGCTCACAGTAGCCTTTATGTTCATAGTTATAATCTCTCTCTCTCTGTTCTGTTTCTGATTTCAATCCCCGTTACGTTATTAAGCGTTTGCCTTGATAGAAAGACAAATGTTATGTAACACCGACATCTGTTTTACACTTTGTCCTGCCTCAGGTTGAGGAAATATTTTTAAGCTCAAGTAGGATCAAAATGCATTGCTGATGACATCATTATAGAGTTCCTCAGAAGACACTGTTCTCGAACTCACGTTGACAGTGTAAGGACGACCTTTTTACTCGGACAGATTATCAAAACCTAGTCAGCACACAGTGAACAGGATGTCGTTGAGGGAAGTCTATAAGCGCAGGAATACTAACCGAGATCGGAGCACTGCACCACCTTCAGGTGACACACGCAGCCGAACGGACACGTTGGAATCTCCGGCAGAGGGACTTCCTCAAACGCTGAGCCTTCCTCCTGGTCCTTCATCATCATCGTCATCAGATCTCTGACGTCGATGTCTTCGCCAAAATCCCAGAATGCTTTCTGTTGGAAAGGAAGTGCGGAGGACAGGAGGACGGATGCTGACAGCAGCAGCATCGTCATGACGGCCGTCGCCATGGCAGCCGGAGGAGGACGATGGGAAGCACGAGGCTGCAAAAGAGAAGGAAGAGACTGATGTGGGCAGTGATGTAACGTCTCCATTATTCCCTCCGTTTCTTGTCCTCTCGTTTACTTCACTCTCTACACTTGCTTTTGTTTGATTACTTTATCTTGTGCTACTTTTACCTGTTTCTCACTTTTCTCCTTAAAGTTACCCCTTAATTGTAGACACTTGTCCTTATTTTCTCTTTTCCACTCATTTCCCATTGTTTCCTCGTTTCTTCCTCTTTCTCCATCATTCTTTCCATTTTTTTTCTTTCAAGCTTTTCCTCCCTCATTTTCTCTTCTTCCCTGGTTTTTCCTCTTTTACTTTTTTATCCTGTTCCCCTGTTCTCTTCCTGCCTCATCCTTACATTCTATCATTCTTGTTTTATTCTTTCTTATGCTCCCTCATTCCTTCAGTCTGATGTCTTCTATTATTTTTTCATATCCGTTGTTTTCATCTCCTTTCACTTATTCCTCCTTGTTCCGTCTTTCGTTTTAATTTTGTCTTGTTTTTGTTCCCCCTCACTTGTTTTCATTCTGTCTTTACTTTTTCCAGGTTTCTTTCCATGACTTTCTACTTCATCCTCTCTAACACACTCTTTCTTCCGGAGATCTACTTTACCTTGAGAAACTGACTCATGAAACCCGTTAGGTGAATTTGCTTCACGGAACAGCACGGTTCTCTCTGCGATAATGAAGTGACCTTATCTTTGTCGGGCTGCTGGTTCTCTCCACGCTGCAGCTGACAGACTCGGCCGCTCTGTGATTACACGATTACAGTCCTGAAATAAAAATCTGTTTTGGAAAAGGCGAAGCTGAAAGCATGCGGTTCATTCAGGGCAGGGAGACGCACCCAAACACACCCTGCATCCAACCCTGACACTGTTTCAGGTGTTCCGCCCCATAATAAACTCAACACTTTAAACACAGGCGCAGACAGAAACACAACGCTGGCTTCCACGCACCGCAAATTAGAGACTTTTATATTCAGACTAATAATTATATAGTCTAGAAAGAAATCAAGCCTGTGAGCTGAAACTCTACACGTAGAGAGAGAAAGAAAAAGGAAACGGAATTCTGTTAGAATACAAAACTCACATGATTCATCCATCCTTCAGATTTTGGCTTAAAATAATTAAACACTAATCAACAGCTGTGCAGAATATCCGGTGTGATGGGATTAACCTGGATAATGATAATGTGGTGTTTATCTGTAAATGATTTGCCCTCTTACCTTTAAAAAGTGTGCAGCCGTGACAGATCCTTCTTCTGTGTGCAGGAGCTTCAGTGTTTCCTCATTGTGTTGAGTCCCTGCAAAGCAACACCAGGAGATGAAGGCATTTCTACAGCGAGCCCAAGAGGACCAGTCCCACTTACACACACTTCCCTCCTCCCACTGTGTGTAAACCCTCGAGAGAGAGAGAGAGAGAGGATGGGAACGGCAGGGCGTGTGGACGGGTTAGTAAAGGAAGAGGAACAGAAGAATCATTTTATTTCATGAATGGATCGAGTCCACTATAAAAACATGCACAAAGCCACGAATAAAATTACTACAAACAAAACAATTCAAATAATACATGAAATGATTTGAAAAATATTCATGAACACGGCCGCTCAAAAGCTTGGGATCACTTTCCAACTCCACACTCGTTCCTGATGTTTATTTCTCTCTACACTGTAAAACAAGGCTGAAGGCGTTTATATATAAAACACACAATAATCTCCTCTGAACAGTTGATATTGAGATGTTTATCTGCTACTTCTGCTCTGTGAAGCTTCATAACGGCTCTAATCTGAGGTGCTGCTTGTTAATTGGTGATTTATGAGGCTGGTGACTCTAAATGAACGTCGCCTCTGCAGCAGTAAGTTTTGGTCTCGCTGTCCTGGGAAGGTCTTCATGAGAGACAGTTTCATCCTGGAGCTCGATGGGGTTCACACACACACTCGACACGACACTGTGTAGGAACCGATCCAGGACGGTCGACCTTCACGTCTTCTAATAACAACTGACTGTCATTGTGGCTGTTGTTACATAGTTACCTAATACCATATGTGTTATTTTATAGTTTTGAAATCTACGGTATTGTTGTAGAATGTAAAAAATAAATCATTAACAAAAACAAAGGACTTTTCCACACCTCGGTTTAACACCCACCACCTGGGAGCCTGGACAACCGTGTCAGTGAGAGTTATTGTCATATTGTCTCAATACAATATTGTGATGAATGCAGCACTCTGTAAAAGTCGTGAGCCGTTCTTTATATGAAATGAAATGAAATGTAGATTAAACTAAACAAAATAATCTGAAACAAATGTTTAAAAAACTGGTTGTTTATGTACCAGCCTCAGCTGCGACCTCGTTTCCCCCCTCGTCTGCTCCGACCCCTCAGCATTCAGCATCAGCAGTGAACTAATCACCTCCTGATCATCTCTCATCACCTGCACCCGTTTCTCACTGGATCAGGACTTCAGTTAGATGTGTTTATACTTTATACTCTATTCATAGCTCACTGTGTGGCTCAACAAACGTTTGGCTCTTTGGAAGCAAAACATAAAGAAATGGGTTGGGGGGGCGGGGTGTCAAGACTTTTGCACAGTATATGAGACCTTCATATATCATATCTTCAGTCTGAGAAGGCTTGGTCAGGAAGCCTGATCACATCATCCACGGCGTTTCGTTTTGTTTTCTCAGCTGATTTTCACTTGTTAGGGGTTGTTATGAGGACATCACATCTTATACATTCCCGCGTTGCCCCCTTAAGTCTTCTTAATCCTACTGCCATTTAAAGTCTTCTTTCATGCCGCTCTCAATGTGTGCATCAAACGTGTGACCTTTTTTTCTTTGAATTAAGGTTTTCTGCAGAGTTTTGTTTATCCTGTTAATGTCCATGTGGGCTTTGTGCAGGTTCCACAGTTTCATTCCATTGTCCAGAAACACGCTTGTGGATTGGGGAACCTGAAATTGCACCTTAATAACGTCATGTACACGTGCTGAGTGATGTGATGCATCCCATCCAAAGTGTACTCCCTCTTGAAGGTGGCTTTTCCTGAAGATGAATTATTAGATAATAGAACTCCCACACTCTTTAATCACATGTGTATGCGGTCTCTGGGCCGCGATCATTTTCTCACCACACCAGGAACAGCATGAATCTTCTGGTGGCGCAGGAATGTGGCCTCTAAATCACTGAGCACTGCTGATTTATATCTCCACCCTAGACATTTCCCATTAGATGCCAGGCTCAAAAGAAAACTTTGCATGACTCGTGGCTCTAGCAATGCTGTTGGACTGCTGACGGACGTTGCGCTGCAGCCTAAACCCTCAAAATCACTTTGCAGATTGACCAAACCTAAAAGAATCCCTCAGAACCTGGAGGAAAAAGCCTTGCATGGTTCTTCTTTTCACTTCCTTTCCCACCGACTTTTAATAAACATTCTATACTTCTAGGGTTCCTGTCTTCACGCTAGGTTCTGGTTGGTACTGCATCATTAAATGCAGTTTTCTCGCTATTGGGCTTGCGAAAAGTTGTTTTTGGCCAAGCTCCTAGCACATGGGTACTTGCCAGTGTCCGCCGCAGTGTTAAACTTTATTCAGTTCCAAAGCGAGAATAAGTGAACCTTTCCCTGGATGTAGTTCAAAACACATTCCTCCTGCAGAATCCCGCACTGGAGAGCGATGGCTGGTTGGTATGGCAGGTGATGGCAACAAAAAAAGTGTGTCTTTCACGTCAAAAAATCACATATAATTATAGTGAAATGTTCACATACTGTATACTCATGAGTGTGAGTGTCAGGGTGATATGGGCGTTCCGTGAATTCCTTGAATTGGATTTTTCTGGGCAGAATGACTGGACAACATCTATCTTTATAAAAGAAAACACTAAAAATACATTCACGTAGATTATTAATTCAGTGCTGCCAAAACTCCAGAAATGTCTATGAATTTGCCAGGCCCGAGGTCTCACAACTTCCCGTTAGTAATGATGATGAACTCTAGCTGGAAGCTTCTCTGTGCACCAAAAAACGTGTGTGTTTGCCAGCACTCATTGGACTGACCAACACACAGAAGAAAGAAGGACAGTCCAAGGAGCTCCAAGCTCCATATCTGAGAAAGCCATTTCTGAACAACTGCAGACTCCAAGATCAGCTCAAACTAAAGTACACACTGCAAGTACAAGTTGTTAGGAGGTGGAAGCAAGTGTTCCTAATGGTGAAACTGGTTCTAATGGTCAGGAACAACCCAGGAACCCCGACTAAACTAGGAACTAGCCAAACTAAAACCGTTATATAAAATATACACTATGTGTGAAAGGTATGGAGCTGTAAAGTTGTCCATGTTTTCCCCACTTGATAGTTACTAAATGCTGCCAGTTTGAGGCTAGCTCACTTGTTCGTCAGGTGTTGGGTGTGTGACATAATAGGTAAAATGGGAAAAGGTGTAATACTAGCAAATTGAAACGGGCGATATCGCCACCTATCACAGTGGAGTCAGACATATTTCAGTCAATAAATCAATTTCCCTGCCTTGCTTGAATAACAGAATAAGGACAATTATACAATTGCTAGCCTAGTCAGGCTAAACCATAGCTCCACTTAAATGTCCATGTGGACGTACTGACTGCCTACAGTCAGGCCGGTTTTACATCGCCATGGACTGAAAGTCTGCCCTCTAACATCCACACCTTCTATCTTGACCACAAAGTCATGTAACCTCAAGAACATTGTAGCAGCTGTTAAGCATGGTGGTGGTAGCATCATGCTCTGGTGTTGTTTTGCATCTGGTGGAATTGGTGCACATAACCAGGGAATCATGAAGGAGAGGCGGAGAACCTCAGAATTCTTCCGCAGAACCTCAAATCATCAGCGAGATGGTTGGAAACACTTGGACAAAATTGAGTGTTCCAACATGACAATGTCCCCAAACCAACATCAAAGCTGGTGATGGAACGGATAAAGCAGACTAACTTTTGGAAGATTTTGGAATCTCAGGACTATCAAAAAAAATTCTGTCTGAGGAAACTTAATTAAACGCTACCAATTCTGTCGTCAAATATCTAACCAGGGTTCTGCCAGAAGCTCGTTGAAAGCTACCAAGATCTAAATGTAACTCTATCTATCTATCTATCTATCTATCTATCTATCTATCTATCTATCTATCTATCTATCTATCTACTTCAGTGAAGTGACAATAAAGTCAGTGTGTTCTGGTATGTGTATGTTGTACACATAAAGTTTACAGGCCTGCTACAGCATCACTCCAGAAATTTGTCCACCCGTCGGCAGGGAGTTGATGACAGGCAAAGCGAACGAGTAGAGGTTGCCGGGAAGAGTATAAAATAAGCGTCAGTGCTGTGGCAGCGCATTACCACTTAAAGAGCAGGACAGGAATAGCGCCGCGGTGCACTGTCATGAGGAGAATAAAACTCTGAAACTCTCCCTCTGTAATCACAAACTGCACTGCGGCCCGCATCCGCATCCAGATCCGCCTGTCTCTACTTAACCCTTAAACCTCGACTTACGCCGGATTAAAGTGGAACCATACTAAATATAATGAACCACACCGTTCGTTCGGATCTACACACCATTCGACAAAATGGGATTTCACATTCCAGGCTAGCAGCGCATCGTTACAATCCAGGCCTGGAATGTGGAGTTACTGCATCGTGCACACCAAGGAGGGGTAAAGGGAGCGAGATTTCCTCTCAAAATAAACCCGAGATACGTCCCAAACCATTTATTCAGTATATAAATCTTTAAATACTGCAGTGAGTTATGGATGTTCTGCATATCTCATTTGGACTCGATCGTGTTGCACTGCATTGTGGGATTTCTGTGCAGTAAATAATGTCCACATGATTGTAGAACAAAACCAAAATAGTGTACGATGTAGTGGATAGGTGGTGGTTGGTAGAGGAAGCACACGCTGAGGTGAGAAAGCCTCTCGGTTTGGACACACACACACACACACACACACACACACACACACACATATTTATACACACGTATACACACCCAGCATGGATGGCTGTGCGGAGTGTCTTTGATGCACAAAATCAATGTAAAACAAATCTGAAAAGTGCTTGTCTATAAAGCCACTTTGCATTACATTATGAATAAGACTTGATGCAGGCACAGAGTCCATGTATGGAACGATATCCCGGACATTTTTCAAAAGGAATTGCAAATTGCGTTTTCCATATGTGGACACATAAAGTGTGACATAATTCAAATGCAACTGCAAACTTTACATTACCGTTTGCTTTTTCGCCTTCGCGAGCGCACACTGACTGCCAAATTTCAAATGAAAAAGCAAAGTCCATTTGCATTTCCCATGTCATACAGGTCATCAGCCTGTCATATTTAAATAGCAAAACCAATTAGCACGTCTGCTTTTTCACTTTCTCTGCGTCGCGCATGTAGCCTGCAAAAACTCAGACGCAATCGCTAATACATTTGCAATTGCATTTCCAACGCGTTACACGGAAACCTGTCAATCAGCGTCAGGGGCGGGTCTATACTGTGGGGCGTGGTTGTATGGGGACCAAGAGGGGGAAATTTGAGCAATGGAGGCGAACCGCGGTAAAGTAGGTGTTATACGCTAAAATACTATCACTGCTAATAACTATAACCTTTTTCTCAAACTGAATTAATATCAAAGTGAATATTGCAAAGCGAAGGGTTGTAGTTATAGGTAAGGATAGTGTGCATTACAGTACAGTTTTACATTTAAATTTTTTTATTTTTTGCAACTCATAATAGACTGTACCAAAGTGCATTCATTTTCATACATATCTTTACAATTATTATTGTTTTTTTTTTATTATTATAAAAACACCCCAACTCTCATTTAACAAATTATCTGTTTCATTGCCACAAGAATTGTCTGTGTAATCATGTATTTTTAAATGTACATTAAAATAATTATTAATCAATTAAACAAACAAACAAATAAACAAATAATCCATACTGTAGCCTAACAGTGTAATATGTTTGATGTCCTGTGAGGTTTTTCTCTGTAATCTTGTCTATTCCTCTGTAAACAGACGGTTGGGTCTTGGTCATGCACTTTTTAGTCGGTCCCTTAGTGACTCCATCGCTATAAAGCGCCGGTAAGCAGCGTTTCTGACAGATTTAGCTCCAGCAGGCTGTAACAGGAGAAGATCTAAAAATATATTTATTTGTAGTAGCTTCTCTGTCCACTCCATGGTACGAAAATATGCGATTTGTCAATTTTGTGTGTTTATTTCTTGATAAACAGATGAGATAATCTCGGTTCACCTCCATCGCTCAAATTTTCCCCTCTTGATCGGCAACTGTGAGTGACGTCACTCGATATACAATCACGCCCCCCCAGTATAGACCCGCCCCTGACGCTGATTGACGAATGCAGTTTGCAATTCCTTTTGAAAAATGTCTGGGATCTCATTCCATATCCAAGCATTCAACCACACTGTGTTATAATTACTGCTAAACTTTCTTCATTTCACTCCTCCTCCAAATATGTTGCTTCAGTGTCTACGTAAATGAAGTACCGCTGAGCCACGACCCTCCAGAGAACAGCAGATCTGAGCGACAATATGGAGGAGGGGCTGTTCATATATGAGGTCATATGAGAGGGGAAATCTAACGGGCTTGTTTAAACCCCAACCAATAGAAACATGGAAAAGGAAAAGAAGCAGGGAATGTATTTTGTTTTTTGTCTGTACACACACACACACACACACACACACACACACACACACACACACACACACTGGACTAAGTGTAAGTTGTGCATACTAGGTGCCCTTCTTCATTGCATCTCAGAGAGTTTATTATTTACATTTACAGCAATTAGCAGATCCAAACAGACTTAAAGTGCCAGACACTTCACACACGCCAAAGAATCAGGGGATTTGTATTCAGAATGCATAAATGTGATAAATTAATCTTCAGAATAACTACTATAAAGTCATGCCAATTGCAAAACACATTTATATGTCTGCATTCTATCTATCTTACACTTTCACAATCCCAGAAAGCATTTTATGTCTTATTGCATGTATACAGGAAAATCGTTGATGGTCCAAATGTATGCTAAGCTTTAATCATCATTAACTCTTTAACATCCTCACTAAGTAAAAAGCGGAGAAAACTTTTCCTTTTATATTGTGTATTATTTATTTCACAATAATGTTGATTTATTTATTATTTTGTTATTATTATACAGGCCTCTTCCAAATGGTTGAGATGTCACTTCATAGTAAAAGTAGAGGGAGAAAAAGTGTGCTGGTGTGTGGGGGGAGTAGACCTACTTTAAATAGTAAGGCTTGCTATTTAAAGACACAGTGACATCTGGTGAATTGGTTCATATCTCAATAACATATCTCAACCGAATGGTAGAGAGTGCTGAATCAGGTTAAGTTCAGTACATCTTTCTTTCAATAAGATATCTAACGGTTGAGCAGATCGTTGAAAGTTTAACAGAAATACCAACTCCAGAAATAGTTTCTAAATCACTGAAATGTGAATGCAGTTGGCTAAGCTGAACATTCCGTACCATCCGATACGTGTCATGCCTGTCTTTTGAATTTGCTGTGTTTTTCCTCGGTTGGGTCGCCTCTTTTGTGGTATAACTGTGTTACTTACTACTTAATGTCTCATGTACCAACATTTCTGCTTTAAGGAAAGTTAGTGGACATAGTGGGACATAATCATTTTCTTTGATCATACATGTAGATCTAAGTTTTAGTACTTTAATCCACTGCATCCAACAGATCAAAAATCTGCACCGCTACTTAATTACATTTCTGCAGGTTATTGCGTTATCTATCCACAGTGGTTAGTATTTAAAGCAGGAATTTCACCACCAGCTGACGACTGTATGTAGTTGCCCTTCCTTCAAGACATGCCTAATAACACAACAGGGCTGTGAACTGAGAAGCGGAGCTGGGAGGAGAGCAAGAAAACACGCGTACACACGATTACCATGGGAAAAGGCTACATGAGCGAATGTACTGTAGTAAATTTGAAAGTGAGTTCTTCTGTACTTTTACTCAAGTACACAGCCAAATGAATGACTTCTACTTTTACTTGAGGAATATTTGCCCTTGGGGATCTTTACTTTTACTCGAGTGCAGGATTTGTGTACTTTGCCCACAACTTCTTAATACTTTATTACCAATTTACTTTATTACTAATTTAAACATTCTCTCTATACGTACAGTATGATGTATAGTATACATTTACAGTATTAATATTCTACTTATTTTTCACCTATTTGGATCATTTTGGTCGTAACTCCTGATCTGCGCATGTGCTGAAAAATTCATAAACAGTATGTAATGATAAAATTGTATACATACATAAAGTTTTGTACAGCTGGTTGTATTTTTGATTTGAGATATTTGCATGTGTGTGTGTGTGTGTGTGTGTGTGTGTGTGTGTGTGTGTTTGTGTGTGTGTGTTTGTGTGTGTGTGTGTGTGTGTCTGTGTGTGTGTGTGTTTGTGTGTTTGTGTGTGTGTGTGTGTGTGTGTGTGTGTGTGTGTGTGTGTGTGTGTGTGTGTGTGTGTGTGTGTGTGTGTGTGTGTGTGTGTGTGTGTGTGTGTGTGTGTTAGTCTATATTCTTCTAAAGGTACTAACTGCCAAACACAGCAGGAGGAAAAACGTCTGCAACTTTATTTAGTAAATCGTAACAACAGACTGCAGTACACAAACACACAAACGAACACAAACACACACACCAAACCAAGCGTGTGTGATTTATTCTAAGTGCCAAATGTGGAATGTTAAAGCAGAATGCAGGGACACAAACTTAACATCTGAACAGGAGTGCAAAACCAAAGTAGATAATACTGAACACACACACACACACACACACACACACACACACACACACACACACCGACCTTATATTTAACACACAGGCTATAGCAGTTCAGAGTAATATCTGTAGTATACAGTATTCTTATATTCGAATGTTTAAACATGGTTATAAACTCCAGGAGTCTCACAGATAAACGGCAGATTATATTCGTCATATAATAATAAAATATGTATATAAAACCAGTAAATAATAATAATGATAATACAAAAATGCTTTTATTGAAACACACACACACTTACTGACTCAGACTGGTGGAACGTCACACAAAAGACGACCCTAAAGACACAAGTATCACCTCACTAGTCTTTAAAACAACTTCTTTTAGTAATTTTGACTAAATATTTTATTGAAAAAGCCGTGCAATAGATGCACCTGTCACACACATTTATAAAAGTAATTCCATACAATAACAGTCTTTGTTAAACTGTGAAATAATATTAATTCTGATCACAAACTTATTCTCAGTGGAATGTGTTTATCAATTGTTTTTGTTGTTGTCATAATCAGTTCAGCACTTTTCCTCGTCTCCTGCCTCACTGCCAGAGCTTCAGACATCTTCATATTAAAATGATAAAACCGATAACATCACGTGTACGCCTTAAACAGATTAGTTAGATACGGCCTCAATCATGAATAAGATGAAAAGACTCCGCCCCCTACGTCCTGTGGTCACCTGGTCCTCAGGTCTCTGTGTGAATGTGTTTTGGATGTGAAGACCTGAGTGTGTGTGTGTGTGTGTGTGTTCACTCGTAGACCTGTTCGTGTCTCTGAGGATGCAGGATCACGCTGCTGTACTCTTTAATACAGGTGAGTGCGCTGGGCGGGACTGAGCGCCTGTCAATCAGGTTATTCTGCAGGTGAACAGAGAGCAGGGGGGAGTCCTCACGGGCGGTGATGTCACACAGAGCGTTCATGGATATTGAGCTACACACACACACACACACACACAACATTAATATTCACATTATTTACAATAACATACTTTTGTGTGTATGTGAGGAGTGTACACTAACCTGATGTAATTGTGTGTGTGTGTGTGTGTGTGTGTGTGTGTGTGTGTGTGTGTGTGTGTGTGTGTGTGTGTGTGTGTGTGTGTGTGTGTGTGGAGTGTACACTAACCTGATGTAATTGTGTGTGTGTGTGTGTGTGTGTGTG
>JAAGKR010007649.1:0-24399 GCA_011419295.1 Clarias macrocephalus | reverse complement strand
GGCAATCGAACCCGGCCGGGAATCGAACCCGGACTTTGAAGGTACAAGGCGACAGTGCTAACCAGTACACTATCGCGTTGCCTAATATATACTGTGTATGTGTATGAATTTGAAATGAAACACTAAAGAAATGTAAAGTCAAGATTTTACAGTCATTTTCACACACACAAAGACACCCATTTTGTGGCTCATAAATAATGGAACAAATGGCTGACAAGCAGTTACATGGCCAGGCATATCCTAGTCTCTCTCTACTACATGACTGATCAAGCAGATAAAAGGTCTGGAGTTGATTCTGAGTATTACATTTTCATTGGGAGCTGTTCACTCAAACTCTCAACATGACGTCCAGATTAGACTTTGCCAGTAAACTTTGCCACATTCTTTGGACTGATGAAACAAGAATTTCAAGTTGCACCGGAATGTGAGAAGAGAACAGGAATAGCTCATGATCCAAAGCACCATCATCTGTCAGACATGGTGGAGGCAGTGTTATGGCATAAGTGTGTATGTCTGGCCATGGAACCGGGTCAGTGGTGTTTATTGATGACATGACTGCTGATAAAAGGAGCAGGGTGAATTCTGAAGTGTATAGGGGTATACTGTCTGCTCAGATTTAGTTAAATACTGCAAATCTGACAGGATGCCACTTCATAATGTAGATGTATAATGACCCAAAAGACCCTGAAGGCAGCTGCAGTAAAGGCCTGACAAAGCATATTCAGGGAAGAAATTCAGCATGTATTCATGTTCATGGGTTCTAGATGTCAGGCAGTCACATTAAAGGCAATCCCTATAGTTGTAAATATGTTACTTACAGTATGTTTCCTTCCATTATATGAACTCCAAAAATGGAGGTGTATGTGTGTATGTTTGAAAATGGCTAGATGCCAAAAAACATATCTTTGTTGCAAAATTAATGGACATGACTGTATCATAAAATAAGATATGTTATACACAATCTTGTGTGCCCGAGGAAAATAATTTGCCAGATTTATTTATGAATAAATTTAATATTTAACAGAATACACAAGGCTCATTGTATTAAAGTAATTAACACATGATGCAAATAGAAATCAGTTAATCACAATAAGTAACCATGTAGAAAACTGTAGACAAAGAAAAAAAACTGATAATTATACTTCTGTACGGTAATTAACATTTTTCTTAAATATGTTATTACTATGAAACTATCAGCTGGATCCTCATTATAAACCTATATATAAACCACAATTGCTAATTAAGGAGAATTTATTTGGATACCCGGTGAGTTAATTTATGGGTTTAGTCAGAAAAATCCTTTATATCGAGATAACCTCTAAAATCCTAACTTGTAATTCAACAGTTTGTGTGCATAATTTTCCTAAGTCATATTTATCAGTTGATTATTCCTGTATGACAAAAATGTAGCATATCACCCACCTGGACACACACATTCATGTTCACATCATCTTTGAACTACATCTGTGTGACCTGCTGTTGATCCTCAAATCTTCCAAATCCCACAGAGTAGATTGGAAACTTTGAGAAAAAACTGTGTGTGTGTGTGTGTGTGTGTGTGTGTGTGTGTGTGTGTGTGTGTGTGTGTGTGTGTGTGTGTGTGTGTTGGAGACAAACTGTCCTGGTCCAGACAGTCTTTTCTTATGTTCTTATATAATTTTTGTGAAAGCTGTTTTTTCTTTTTCCATTTTACAGGATTAAACTGATAAAAAAAGGTTTCTTAAAAAACCCTGAGCTGATATAAAATTATATACTTTCACCAGCCAGTTCATTACATACACCTATTCAACTGCTTGTTAATGTACAGTAAATATCTAATCAGCTAATCACATGACAGCAGCTCAACACATTCAGGCATGTAGACATGGTCAGGACGATCTGCTGAAGCTCAAACTGAGCATTAGAATGGAGAAGAAAAGTGATTTAAGTGACTTTGAGTGTGACATGGATGTCAGGGCCAGATGGGCTGGTCTGAGTTTTTCCCAAACTGCTGATCTACTGGGATTTTCAGACTCATCCGTCTCTAGGGTTGACAGAGAATGGTGTGAAAAAGAGATAACACCCAGAGAGGGCAGTTCTCTCTGGGTGAAAATGCCTTGTTGGTGCCAGAGGTCAGAGAAGCACGGCCAGACTGGTTCGAGCTGATAGAAAGGCAAAAGGAACTATAATAATATCTTGTTACACACGAGGTCTGCTGAAGTAGTCCACACCGAGTGTCAGTCCTGTCAGCTAAGAACAGGAAACTGATACAACAGATCATATGGTCTCACCAATATCAGACACCAAAAGATCAGAAAAACATAGCCTGGTCTGACAAGTCTTAATTTCTGCTGTAACATTCAAATGGTCATATGAATTTGGATCAAGTATGCTTCCAGTACCGTGTTGAATCTGTGACATTAAGAATTAAAACTTATTCTTTCCCTCAAACACCCACAAAATTCTCTAAACAGTGTTATTAATATCTGTGTGTGTGTGTGTGTGTGTGTGTGTGTGTGTGTGTGTGTGAGAGAGAGAGAGAGAGAGAGAGAGAGAGAGAGAGAGAGAGATTGCTGCAAAAATAACTAAAGGTTTAATTATAAAGACAGTAACAGTCTAGAAATATCAGAAAAGTAATAAATCACATTTACATTTACCTTAAGGCATTTGCCAGACTTTCTTATCCAGAGCGACTTACAAAAAGTGCTTTAAAGTTTTCATCATTGGATAGATACAGGGGTTAGGCAATGAAACTGAAACTCCTGGTTTTAGACCACAATAATTCATTAGTGTGGTGTAGGGTCTCTTTTTGCGGCCAATACAGCATCAATTTGTCTTGGGAATGACAAATACAAGTCCTGCACAGTGGCCAGAGGGATTTTGAGCTGTTTGTCTTGCAGAATAGGGAGGAAAACTTTTCCTGACTTACTCCTCAAAACACCCCAAAGTAACTCAATATTATTTAGATCTGGTGACTTTGCAGGCCATGGGAGATGTTCAACTTCACTTTCATGTTCATCAATCCACTATGTCACCAGTCTTGCTGTGTGTATTGGTGCATTATAATTCTGATACATGGCACCACCTTCACGATACAGTGTTTGAAACATTGGGTGCTCCTGAATTGTTAGGTAGTTGTTAGGTAGTTCTTGGCAGTGACACGCCCATCTAGCACAAGTATTGGGCCTAGGGAATGCAATGATATTGCAGCCCAAACCATGACTGATCCACCCCCATGCTTCACTCTGGGCAACAGTCTGGGTGCTACGCTTCTTTGGGGCTTCTCCTCACTGTAACTCTCCCGGATGTGGGAAAAACAGTGAAGGTGGACTCATCAGAGAAGAATACATGTTTCACATTGTCCACAGCCCAAGATTTTCGCTGCTGGCACCATTGAAACTGACGTTTGGCATTGGGACAAGTGACCAAAGGTTTGGCCATAGCAGCCCGGCCATGTACATTGACTCTGTGGACAGTTTTGGTGGAAACAGGAGAGTTGAGGTGCACATTTAATTCTGCAGTGAGTTGGGCAGCTGTGGTTTTATGTTTTTGTTGATACAGTCTGGGTTAGCACCCAGACATCCCTTTCAGACAGCTTCCTCTTGCGTCCACAGTTACTCCTGTTGGATGTGGTTTGTCTTTCTTGGTGGTATGCTGACATTACCCTGGATACCGTGGCTCTTGATACATCACAAAGACTTGCTGTCTTGGTCTCAGATGCACCAGCGAGATGTGCACCAATAATTTGTTCTCTTTTGAACTCTGATATGTCACCCATAATTATGTGTGCAATATTTTAAGCAAAACTGTGCTATTACTCTGCTAATTAAACCTTCACACTCTGCTCTTATTGGTGGAATGTGCAATCAATGAAGACTGGCCACCAGGCTGGTCAAATTTAGCCATGCAACTCTTTACCTCTGTACATACACTGGGTTACTAGGTTACTAACTTAGTTGCATCAGTCAAACACAATTGGGAAGGGGATTTTTTTATATAAAATAGGGGGGGGGGTGGAGGGGTTAGTCCAAGTACAGAAGAAACAAATATGTCCTGAGTCGTCATTTAAAGGTGGTCAAAGACTCAGGTGTACAGACATCTACAGGAAGTTCATTCCACCACCAAGGTGCTAGAACAGAAAAGAGTCTAGATGAATGTCTTCCTTAATCCCTGAGAGATGGTGGGAAAAGGTGGATAGAATAAGTTGCGAGCAGTGCTGAAGGATCAGAGGGAATGAAGAATGGTGTGGTAAATTATGTTATTAGAGCTGAGAGGTAATTGGGTACTGGGCTATTTTTAGCTTTATAGGTGAGCATCAGGGTTTTGAAATTGATGCCGGCAAGCCAGTGCAGGGAGCAGAGAAGTGTAGGAGAAATTGGGAAGGTTGAAAACGAGACATGCAACTGCACTCTGGAACAGCTGCAGAGGATGAATGATAGAAAGAGGCAGACCTGCAAGGAGTGAGTTGCAGTAGTCCAGTCATAAAATAACAAGGGACTGAACAAGCACCTGAGTAGCCTGTGAAGAAAGAAATGGTTGGATTCTTCTGATGTTGTAAAGAAGAAATCGGTAAGAGTGAGTAAGTTTAGCAATGTTTGGGGAAAATGACAGATGATTGTCCACAGTTACCCCAAGATTGCAGGCAGTGCCTGAAGGAGTGATCTGATTGTTATCCAGGGAGATCACAAAGTCTTGACCAGGGGAGGAGTCACCAGGGATGAATAAAAGTTAGATTTTACTCAGATTGAGCTTCATCTGATTAGCTGCCATCTAGAATGAGATGTCTGCCAGAATTGCTGCGATCCGGGTGCAAACCTGAGTATCTGAGGGAGGAAAGGAAAGTTGTGTGTCATCTGCATAACAATAGTATGAAAGGCCATGCGATATGACCTTACCAAAAGACCGGGTATTGAGGGAGAACAAAAGAGGACCAAGTACTGAACCCTGTGGGACACCAATAGAGAGTCTTCGTGGAGCAGATGTGGATCACCTCCATGTCACCTTATACGACCTATCTAGGTAAGAAGGAAACCATTGCCATTCTGTTCCACAAGTTTCAAGGCACAAATATAAGAATAGATAATACAATCTTGTGGTTCATCATGTCAAATGCAGCTTACAGGTCCAGGAGGATGAGGACAAATGATAGTTTAGCTGATCTCGCAGCATGGAGCCTCTCAGTGACTGACAGAAGGTCAGTCTCTGTGGAATGTGCCATCTACTACTTACTGTGAATGTACTGAGACATTAACACACCAAAACACTCAAAGCCACATAGAAAGTCAGCGCTAAAATGCTATAAACGCTCACATAAGGGTTGTTCCTGGTGTTCAGAGTCGAGTTAAGCAGCTTCAGAGCTCCAGATTCAAATGATTAAAATCTCCTGAATGTAGTCCACACCTCCAAGGTTCTCAACCAGTTCTAGAGTGAAAGTGTCTGAGTTTTCCAATAGCATCTTTAAACACTTAAAACACACACATAGTTACTTGTTTAGAATTTACACCTATTTGTAAAGATCACATTAATCACAGGTTTATTTAGCAGCATGTTAGAATTAGCATTTTTTTTAGTACATCCTGTTATTTTCTGTTTGCTAAATTTTCATGAAATTGTAAGTTTACCATGCACTTAATTTGTTGCTCTCCTGCATGTATTTATTTCCTCTTACAGCTCTTATTTTCATTTCTCTCTCTCTCTGCAATACAGACTGGGATTTTTGTTGCATGTATCTATCATCCAAAAAATGTAATACTTACTTTATATTATATTTGTGAATATTCTACCTTAGTAACCCTGATTTTTACCCATGGGGCAGATGATGAAGGCCATGGTGTAACAGGCTAATGCGCAGCACAGAGTTTTTTTAAAGGAGACATTTGGAGTGCAGTTACAGTACATGCAGAACACCAGGTGAGTTCATTATGAGTGTGAAAGATGTGTGTGCATGCTTACAAAGAAATGGCAAACGTAGATGATGCTTTTGTAAACAAACTTATGTTTTGCTAAAATGAGATAATTTCCATTACATGCATGGAGACTGTGTGGACACACTCTTTATCTGTACACACAAAAACATACTTGTACACTAATCAGCCATAACAATAAAACCACATAAGTTTTGTGCCACCAGGGTAGGTCTGGCAACTCTGGGCGTGGCTCCGCGGGGCCTCTGGGGGAGCGTTGTGGTGTGACTGGCACCAGGACGTTGGCAGCAGATCCTTTGTGTGCTCTAAGTTGTGGAGTGGAGTCTACAGAAGACCTGCACAGGGTCTGTAGCTCTGCATGGCATCCTGGGCTTCCCCACGTCTTAGTTAGAATGGGTTCAAATGAGGGCTTGCTGTATCATCTCCCATCAGGCCCTGGACATCCCTTCTCTAGTAGAAAGGCAGAAGCAGATATGTCTCAGTTTTTCTCACTTACTGCGGTTCTCCTAGTTTCTAATTTATACCTCTATTTTGAAGCCAATTATCTGGTTCCACTACTAGAACAGCCATCAAATTTAACCCCTGCAAACAAGGACTGTCTGGTATTTTAACTCCCCAGTTTGCTATTTCAACAATCACAAAATATAAACCTCTGGTCTGTTTTCTAGTCTATGTACTGTGTAGTTTGTTTGTCTGTTTTTAAATCTTGTTCATTTTTATAAATGAGTGATAAACCTGCTACTATTATTACTAATGATCTGTACACGAAACAGCAGTGGGAGCAATGCATGAGACAGCAAGACAGGCTACTGGTCCAATTATTCAATACATTTCAATACAGAATGCCAGCAGATGTGTCCACATCACTAATTGTGTAGAAGAGAAGATGCTTGAGGTCTTACAAAATGGGATGTCTTCAACAAATCATGTGAGCACAAATCCATGATGGATGTCAAGACAACAAATGAATTGAAAGATCATTAATCAAGAGGAAAAATCCGGCATGACATTCAT
Source organism: Clarias macrocephalus (assembly GCA_011419295.1). NCBI lineage: Eukaryota > Metazoa > Chordata > Actinopteri > Siluriformes > Clariidae > Clarias > Clarias macrocephalus. The sequence goes on along the minus strand of JAAGKR010007649.1, from coordinate 17,482 downwards.
GTTACAGAATCAGGATAGATACAGAGCTTGAAATAAGAAAACAAAGATCAGATACTCATTTCTACCACAAGAATAAATAAAAAAAATTCTAATGAATTATATTTGTACATATTTTTTTAAAAATGTTTTGCAAAAATTAAATGAAATGATCTGAGTGGATATCAAAGCAATATGCTTACTATGATATTCACATAATAATATTAATAGTACTACTAATAATAATACCTAAAAAGATTCTACATAATGTATGCACCTGATTAACCTTAAAGGGACAGAAAGGTATCTCAGGCATCCAATAAGAGACTTTATACTAGTCTTTGAGGTATTTTAATGTACTGCATGTCATTAATGTTAGAGATTTATGAGGCATTTTTAGAGTGTACACAGAACCATATGAAACACAGTTTTCATGATTTATGAAAATGTTAAGTGTTAATTTATTATAGAAGAGGGAGTAATTTATATGTGTTTCATTTAAAGACAGTAAATTATGAAGGTGAATCGTTTAGGTGAAATGAACTACATAGCAACCACTATATCACTCAAAGTGTATTAGTCTCTCACTCTGTCTCTGTCTCTTACTCTCTCGCTCTCTCACGCACACACACACACACACACACACACACACACACACACACACACACACACACACACACACACACACAGTGAGTTATGCTGTGCTGATGAAGCAGTGTGTATTACAGAACGCTTGCAACAGCATTTTTAAGACAAGATCAATGCAGCAGAACATCCAAAAACAACCTACACTATAAAATGCTCCTGTCAGTAATAAAACAATAAAAAAAAAACAAACAAACAAACAAACAAAACAAAACCCTTATTTATTTGTCTTTTATGATTAATGCGGTGGATAACCTTGAATAGATGGCACTTATATCACAACATCAACCATTTGACAAAAATAACTGGAAACACGTGAGAATGCTAACAAAAATGTAACCAACGTGAAAAAAAGATGTTAAAGAGCTGAGTTCATGTACATTTTTGTATAGTGATGGGATTGGCATTACAGAATTATAGCATTTGGCAGATGCCCTTATCTGAAGTAGTTAATTGGGTTATTGAACAAGTCTGTATCAGTCTGTACGCTGTTGGGATTTTTTTTTAATCCCAAGTACACACATAAACGTTAGTGGCCATTGTTGGATAAGCAGAACCTATAGGTATGAATCCCAGCCACTGTAGTATAACTGTAGTGAGCACAATTAAAATAGGAGGCCTGACTAAGGGCTTCATTGCCAAGTTGTGTGCAGATCCCCTTAATGGGAGACCAACAATAACAAAAAGGTCCTTATTTGAAGACTGACAGTTTCTCATCTATAGACTCTCAAGAGCTAAACCAAGTACCTGTCAAACACTACATTACTTTACCAATGATTTCTGCAATGTTGAAAAAACAGCAAGGGGCAGACATATTCATGAATTAGCCATTTTCTATGCCTGTACTCTAGCACAGTATTTCATTCTTAAATAATTTGCATATTATGTGACATGCTGGGAAATTTTGTCATGACATACAATAATCTACTGCTCATACTAATAGACACGTGTTGTACTGTACATGAAAACGGTGCTAACCAACTCTAGGAAAAAGACTGAAAATGCAAGTTCGAAGCACCCATGATTGCCTTCTTTAGATACACCGTCAGCCCAGAGGACGTACTCAGGACCAAGATAAGGTCAAAGCCACAAGTAACTGGGCCACACTTACACAGAGGTAAGTGGATTTAGCACCACAGCCTCACCAATAACAGCCATTTTCAAGAAGGGACCCACAAGTGAAATCCTTCAACAGACCATACCTCAAATTTAACTTATCTCAATACTAAAAGGTCTGGATTCCTTCAACCTCTCATTGTGGAGTGGTCAATTTGGGTAGGGGCTGTCCTTTTGCAATTTGGCAAGAAACCCCGATTATCCCAAATGTTTATCTCTGGCAAGTGCAACTATGACACTGGAAATCTGCTGCTTCTTACAGTCAAGCGAGCTCTGGAAGAAAGTCACCACTAGCTGGAGGGTGCACAATTCTCACCGATAATAAAAACTATGTGAACGTCAAACAGGTCCTGTTCTTTTCCAAGTTTAAATTCACTATGTGTTATGAACCTGAATTAAAGAACATCAGAGCAGACTCCCTTTCATGTATGTATTTAATTTCTTCCAAAGAATACTCCGTTGAGAGAAACCAGACTCAACAGGGAACCCATCCTCATCTGGGTGAAAAATGGATAGCAGGGATTGATCTGCATACTGTGTAAGACTGGAAGTTCAGTATAACAGAAGATGTGTTTAAATTAAATGGAGGCCAGTTTGTTCCTGAAGGCTCAGGTAGACTGTAGGAAATTCCAGTCCTGAACTATCGCATGACTGAAGTCACAGGTCCCCAGAGAACAGCTGTCTGCTTCAGTCGTGGACAGGACCATCTTCGAGGAAAAGTGGACCCATCTCTAGTCATCACACGCATCCCAGGCAGACCACACGGGGAATCCATGCGACGAGATCTCCAACCAGAAGCAGGACTCCACGACGAGTTAGACGGGTCCAGAGGGCAGAGGGGTCTGGATCACTGGCAGCTCAGGAGTGACATGTATAGTTTGACAGAGAGACGGGGAGAGGGAAAAGGAGAGAGAGAGGAAAGAGCAGAAGAGGAGAGAGCAGAAGATAAGGAGAGATGGCAGTTAGGTATGGTCACAGTCAAACAATGTATAAGGTGAATGTATATTTAGTACAAAGTGCAAGCAGGGACTCCGGCAGGACTAACTATAACAGCATAACTAAAAGGGAGAGCCAGAAGGAAACACAGACATGAGGGCTCCCTGAGATGTCTCACACCATCAACAAACCTGAGTGATCAGTGAGAGTGGGGAAGACAGCATCTAAACATACCAGTTCACCAGAATACTCTACGTCCATGAGTCCCCCAGATCTGCTCCTTTATCTAAGACTAATCTATTTACAAAAATGCTTGGCTAAATAAATAGGTTAAATACTGAGACTGTGTCTGAGTCCCAAACATTAATAGGAAGACTATTCCATAACTTTAAGGCTTTGTAAGAAAAAGATCTGCCCCCTCCTGTAGTTTTAATAATACCTGGTACTGACAAGCAGCCTGCATCCTTTGATGGAAGTAGGCGTGGCGGATCATAAGACACTAGCAGTTCACTCAGATAATGCGGCGCGAGACCATTTAATGCTTTATACAACAAAAGTGAAATCGATGCGAAATTTCACAGGGAGCCAATGCAGTGTAGATAAGATTCTGGTTTTAGTGAGGACCCTCGCTGCTGCATTCTATACTAACTGAAGCTTGTTTATACACCTAGTTGAACAACCAGACAGTAAGGCATTACAATAGTCCAACCTAGAGGTGATAAAAGCATGAAATAGTTTTTCTGCATCATTTAGTGACAATATATTTGTTATCTTGGCAATATTTCTAAGGTAAAAGAAAGCTATCCTGGTAATATTATCTATAATTACACCGAGGTCTTTGACTGTTGCATGTGATGGAACAGAAAGGCCATGTAAAGTTACAGTGTGATCAGAAAGCTTACTTCTAGCTGCTTGTGGTCCTATGACTAGAACTTCTGTCTTATCAGGATTAAGCAGAAGAAAATTAATTAACATCCAATCTCTTATGTCCTGCACACATTGCTCAATTTTAGCAAACTTGTTTTTCTCATCTGGTTTTGCTGAGACGTATAATTGTTTGTCATCAGCATAACAATAAAAACTAATACCATGTTTATGAATTATGTTGCCCAGAGGAAGCATGTAAAGGGAAAAAAGCAGTGGGCCTAAAACTGAACTCTGTGGAACACCAAACTCCACTTGAGAACATGAGGAATGGTCACCTCCTCATGAACCTCATATACAGGTTGACGATTTTGAAGAAGAGATGAGTGAAATTATTTCTCTCGCTTCAAGGAGAGTAAAGTATTCTAAGTTCTGATATGGTCTGGTTAGTTTATCATCTGTATCACTTAAATTGCCTGGTTTCAAAGCCTGAATTTTTTGACTAATATTTTTGATTTTGTTATTGAAAAAAAATATGAAATCCTCACTACTGCATGATGTTGTTGTGGAGATTTCTGCAGTGGTCATGTTTTTAGTTAATTTAGCTATGGTATTAAATAAAATTCTAGGATTATTTTTGTTATTTTCTATGAGAGTGGAGAGATACGTTGATCTAGCATCACTGAGAGCTGTTTTTTATAGTTCACGATGCTCTCCTTCCATGCTATGTACCACGTATTATTGTACTACGTATTATTAAAACTACAGCAGGGGGCAGAGCTTTTTCTTACAAAGCCCCAAAGTTATGGAATAGTCTTCCTATTAATGTTCGAGACTCAGACACAGTCTCAGTGTTTAAGTCTAGGCTAAAAACCTATTTATTTAGGCAAGCATTTTTGTAAATAGATTAGCCTTAGGTAAAGGAGCAGATCTGGGGGACTCATGGACGTAGAGTATTCTGGTGAACTGGTATGTTTAGATGCTGTCTTCCCCACTCTCATTGTTCACTCAGGTTTGTTGACGGTGAGGTGATTGGTTGCTTTACATATCAGGGAGCCCTCATGTCTGTGTTTCCTTCTGGCTCTCCCTTTTAGTTATGCTGTTATAGTTAGTCCTGCCGGAGTCCCTGCTTGCACTTTGCACTAAATATCCATTGACCTCATACATGTTGACTATGACCATACCTAACTGCCATCTCTCCTTATTTTCTGTTCTCTCCTCTTCTGCTCTATTCTCTCTCCCTCTCTCCTTTCCCTTTCCCTATCTCTCTGTCGAGCTACATGTTGCTCCTGAGTTGCCAGTGATCCATACCCCTCTGCCCTCTGGACCCGTCTTACCCGTTCTGGAGTCCTGCTTCTGGTTGGAGATCTCATCGCATGGATGCCCCGTGTGGTCTGCCTGGATTCATGTGGTGGCTGGGGATGGTTTCCACAAAGACTGTCCTGTCCTCGATTGATGCTGACAGCTGTTCTCTGGGGACCTGTGACTTCAGTTGTTCGATAGCTCAGGACTGGAATCTCCTACAGTCTACCTGAGCCTCCAGGAACAAACTGGAGTCCTTTTAATTTTAACACATCTCCTGCTATACTGAACTTCCAGTCTTGCACATTATTATGCTGATCAATCCCTGCTATCCGTTATCACCCAGATGAGGATGGGTTCCCTGTTGAGTCTGGTTCCTCTCAAGGTTTCTTCCTATTACCATCCCAGGGAGTTTTTCCTTGCCACCGTCGCCCTCGGCTTGCTCATTAGGGACAATCTTATCATTTTGATTCATACACATTGCATACAAACTTACTTCTTTTTATTGTGTAAAGCTGCTTTGCGACAATGTCAATTTTTAAAAGCGCTATATGAATAAAATTGACTTGACTTGACTTGACTTGACTATTTGGAATACTAACAATTTAGTTTGGCTCCATTTAAGTTCAAATTTTCGAGCGGTTTGTTTTAAAGCATGTGTGTGGTCATTATACCAAGGAGCGAGTTTCTTATCGCTAATCATTTTCCTTTTAACTGGAGCTACATTATCTAAGCTATAACGAAGTGCTGACTCTAGATATTCATTCGCCTGATCGAGTTCTGTGAAGTCAGATGGCGATCCAATCAAAGTTGATAATTCTGGTAGATTATTGATAAAGCTCTGTGCGGTATTTGATGTGAATGTTCTCAGAGGGTCTTCTGGATTCTCACTATGAATATTAAAGTCTCCAGAAATTAACGCTTTGTCTACAGAAACAACAAGGTTTGAGAGGAAATCTGCAAATTCGCAGAGAAACTCAGAGTACAGCCCTGGGGGTCTGTAAATGATGATTAGCGGGATTGACTGAGCTGACTTTATGTTACTATAGAGAACTTCAAATGCATTAAATTTAAAACTGTGTTTTTGTACGATAGACAGATTATCATTGTAAATAACTGGGACGCCTCCTCCTCTACCAGTTAGCCCAGGCTGGTGTATGTAGCTGTATCCAGGAGGACTCGCTTCATTTAGAGCTACATACTCGTCCTGTTTAATCCAGGTTTCTGTTAAACATAATATATCAAACTCCTGATCTGTGATAGTTTCATTAACAATAACTGCTTTAGATGCGAGAGATCTAATATTTAACAGTCCTAGCTTCAGATCAGAGGTGCCAGCTGCACATTCAGTGTGATCGGAGTTTGTGGTGTCTATGTTAATTAAATTACTAAAACAGACTTTCTGAGTCTTTCTAAATTCATGATTAGCTCGGGGAACAGACACAGTCTCAATATGATGAACCCTGAGTGACGACTCTATGCAGCTAGCAGACGGTTGGTTTAGCCTGTCTGTCTACTCCCTGGCCTGGGTTCTGGATTGTCACAGATTAACTAGGCCTCCTCTGAGACTATGTGCTATACTACAAGAAATGAGAGCAGCACCTTCCAGAGTGGCATCGACAGCCTCCCGCCCTAACAGGCCAGCTTTTCCCTCAAAGGTCTTCCAGTTATTTATGAAGCCCACGTTGTTTTCGGTGCACCACCTGGACATCCACCGGTTCAGCGACCATAACCTGCTGTAAGCTATGTCGCCAGGTCTCATTGGGATGGGACCAGAGCAGACTACTTCTTCGGACATCGCCTTCGCTAGTTTAAACACCCAGTAAAGTTATGCTTGCTAACCTCTGACTGACAAAGGCGTATATCATTAGCTCCAGCATGTACCACTATCTTAGAGAACCTATGCTGTCCTAGAGCCCTAAGATTACTTGCTATGTCTGGTGCTCTGGCTCCCGGGATACACCTGACCACTGCCGCCCCTAAAGGCCGAGCTTATTTCACGTGCCTCAGTATAGAGTCTCCTATAACCAGAGCTCTTTCAGGTTTCTCAGCGGGTGCATCACTGAGGAGAGCAAACCTGTTGGACACATTTACATTTAGGCATTTGGCAGACGCTCTTATCCAGAGCGACTTACAAAAAGTGCTTTAAAGTTTACATCACTGGATAGATACTTACACTGGGTTAACTAGGTCAATAACTAAGTGCCACTAGTCTAACACAACTGAGGGGGTGTTGGTCCTGTAAGTACTGGAGAAATAGATACGTTTTGAGTCGTTGTTTAAAGATCATCAAAGTCTCTGCTGTACGAACATCTAGAGGAAGTTCGTTCCACCACCTAGGTGCCAGAACAGAAAAGAGTCTGGATGAATGCTGCCCTCGATCCCTGACAGATGGTGGGATGAGGCAAGCAGTGCTGGAGGATTGGAGGGGACATGGCGCAATGCGTGGTGTGATTAGAGCAGAGAGGTAAGTGGGTGCTGGGCCATTTTTAGCTTTGTAGGCAAGCATCAGTGTTTTGAATTTGATGCGGGCAGCTACAGGAAGCCAGTGCAGGGAGCGGAGGAGTGGGGTGGTATGGGAGAACTTGGGAAGGTTGAAAACGAGACGTGCTGCTCCATTCTGGATCAGTTGCAGAGGACAAGTCGTGGACAGAGGCAGGCCAGCCAGGAGTGAGTTGCAGTAGTCCAGTCTTGAAATAACAAAGGACTGAACAAGCACCTGAGTAGCCTTTGAAGAAAGAAATGAGCGGATTCTTCTGATATTGTAAAGAAGAAATCTACAAGAGCGAGTAAGGTTAGCAATGTGTGGGGAAAATGACAGAAGATTGTCCACAGTTACCCCAAGATTGCGGGCAGTGGCTGAAGGAGTGATTTGATTGTTGTCCAGGGATATCACAAGATCTTGACCTGGGGATGAGACACCAAGGATGAACAACAGTTCGGTTTTTCTCAGATTGAGTTTCAGCTGATGAGCTGTCATCCAGGATGAGATGTCTGCCAGACATGCTGAGATCCGCGTGGAAACTTGAGTGTCAGAGGGAGGAAAGGAGAGAATAAGTTGAGTGTCATCTGCATAACAGTGGTATGAAAAGCCATGCTATGCCATGCAGCCATGGTATGACCTTACCAAGAGACCGGGTATAGAGGGAGAACAGAAGAGGACCAAGTACTGAGCCCTGCGGGACACCAGTAGAGAGTCTACATGGGGCAGATGTAGATCCCCTCCATGTCACCTCATACGACCTATCTTTTAGGTAAGAAGCAAACCATTGCCACACTGTTCCACAAATTCTAAGGCTTGACACAGAAGCGGTGTGCTCCAGTGGGCTAGCCTTAGCGTTAGCTTTGGCTGAACGACTATACCGCAGAGTCGTCACCCACTCACCCCGCTGTGAGGCTCTACTGCCGGAGTCGGGGGCTGGTTATCTCCACCTGCGGCACCCAGACTTTCTGCTATGGGAATAACACTGCTCTCATGCTGTCTAACCCTCTCTAAAGTCTGGATGCACTCCCCTAATGCTGGTATCTTCTCCGTCAAAGTGCTCACTAACACACACCTATCACAAGTAAAATTATCACTAACGACGGAGGAAGAATGTCTAAACATCCTGCACTCTACACACTGAACGAGCTGAATGGTGGACATGATAACGTACCATTGTGCCGGAGTTGTGATTATTTGGTGATGGATTCCGCTTGCTGTTCTCAGATGATACGCGCATTCTCCAAAAAAGCGAAAAAAAAAAAAAAACGGAAAAAGTCGAGTAGTATTAAAACGGAAAACTAGTTAATATTGTTATTTAGTATAAATGGGAAAATATAATTTAAACGCTGTTCCAAACAGACGAGGAACTTTCGGAAAAATATGAAAAACAGGATGCCACGTCACCAACCAACAAATAGCACATGCCAGAAGTGAGAACTGCCACACAGTGCACAGAAAAGGTATATGCCCTTCCATCTCCATAACAAATTTGCTAGGCTTTTTTCACAAATCAGAACAACATGATCATTTTGGTGATCACTAAATGCTTTTTACTGTTCCTACATCTTATTTCTCTCCCCAGCTATCTGTCTGTATTTTAGAAAGCAGGTCTGACCTTTAATCATGTCTTCAGGACATAGTGAGTGACCAGGAACCTCACTTTACATCATGTTTAGGTGGAGACCAATGTGGATTTCCATGCCAGAATTGGTGTCAAACTACACTTTAACACATTAACACCACACTGCCTACAAACATAGCTGCCAACAATTCTAATTGCAATCAGACATGGTCCCTCTCATCTGATTATTGATTACAGATGCCTAAACTCTATCACTCATACCCTTTTACAGTTATGGTATTTGGCAAAATCTCTTATGTATCAATAAATACATCCTGATTCTAGTTCACAAGGTTATTGACTGTCTAAAAACTGTTGGTGAGTTTTTTCTTTTGTGTGTGTGCGCATGACACAGAAAGAGAGAGGAGTTAATTTAAGTACTTCTGGATGAAGTCGGTTTTAAAATATGGTTTGAAGACTGCTAGTGACACAGCTGTTCAGACATCTAGAAGATGTTAATTCCACTACCTCCTAAATCTAGAAGAGACAAGATTCTTGATGCAGGTCATCCTTTTACCCTGAGGGATGGTGGGATCTGTCGATCTGTGCTAGAGGATCTGAGACAGCATGGATGGGGAACTGCGGGATGTGAAAATTACAGTAAGGTAGTCAGTGCTGGACTGTAAGGTATTTATAGTGTTTACATGGAAATTAAAGCCAGACTTTTAAAATAAAATGTAAACATGTTAGTCTGTGTCATGATCTTGGTGGTATTCTTACTGGCTGTTGTTGTTGCCATGGGCTTAAAAGGGCAGGCATAGGCGCAGAGGGTTTTTATGTATAAAGTGTCTTTTATTACAACAAAAACAATACTAAAGAAACTAAACACACAAAACTCAAACTCTTTAGCTAAACATAGACAGAGAGCTAAACATAGGCTCTTTACCCTTAGACAGGCTCTTTAGCTTCTGCTTCACAATACAGACATGGAGCTGGAGCTGAACAAAGACAAGACAAAACAAGAGACAAGACAAAACAAGAGACAAGACAAAACCAGAGATGAGACTCAAGACGGGGGCAGGACTCGAAACGGGGGCAGGTTAGTAATTGAGTTAGTATCTAAACTGGTTATTGTAGAAGTGGGTGATGACCTAACCATGTTAGTACCTAATAGGGTTCGTATATAACTGGATTAATAGCTGAACCTACACGCGAAATGAACACACACAAGGCTACTAACACAAGAGGCTAAGCCATACTAGTGGCTAAACCTACTAGAGACTAAAGCCACTAGCAGCTAATCCTACTAGAGGCTAAACCTACGAGCGGCTACACCTACTATTGGCTAAGCACTCATGTGGCTAAACATACAAATAATCTAAACATACAGAGGCCTAAACATACTGGGACCTAAACCTACAGGGAAACATATATGGGCCTAAACTTACACGGACTTAAACAAAAGGCAAACACTGTAGACAGACAGAACAGTACTTACATAGACAAGAGACAAACTAACAAAAACAGCTCCATAAATCAAAAGCACAATGAACATAGCTATAACCAAAACTTTCTTAAAACAGAGGTTACATAACATAACTTAAACAAAAACAAAACAAAACAAATCAAACCAAAACATGAAAATAACAAATGCTCGATCCAGTTTTCCACAACAAACAGCTATTTATAAAAGGTCTAATGAGCTACCTCGGTTCAGGTGAGCAATCTCATCACCTGACCGAGGTGCATTCTGGGAAACTGAGTCTACAGACAAAATTACACGAAACACACATTCAAACTTATTGGGCACACAGTGCCCTCTGGGGTGGTCCCTTACAGTCTGACTGAAATTATACTAAATCGAACTTCTCAGAGTCGGACTAGCACACCTATAATGCGGTTGGGAGTTGAGATACTCCTGCTCGTATAATTCCATTGAACAGCAAAATCAGTCTAGGCATTTTGCACATGCTTCAATGGTTTCAAGAAGCCGTTAACAATACAACACTGTCATCTGCCTTCAGATAACACCATAAACATGGATAGCATGCATCTTATTTGTACAAAAAGGGAGGCATACTAATGTACTCACGTACAACTGTAAAGTTTTCACTGCTCAACAAGATAACAGTGAGCTAGCTAACTTGCTTGCTGATAATTTTGGTCTGTGATGTAATAGGTCAACTGGGAATATAACACTAAAAAGCTGAAAGAGGGCATATCACCACCTATTGTAGTAGAGTCAGAAATACTGCAGTCAATAAATTGATCCTCCTCCTATGCTTGTATAATGGGACATTAATTGGCTCTAACTACAGCTCCACTTAAATAAAATCTGATGCGGCAGGTACAAGTAGAGAGAGCAAAGTAAGGGGGCGGTGTGGGAGAATTTAGGAAGGTTTAACACAAGTTGCCTCAGTCTCCTTTTACCATAGACTGTGATTAATGTGCATGTCTGCCTGATTGTAGTTTAATTGGGTGAAGCTTTCAAAAAACATTTCATACTGCAATTCAAAACTTTTTATGCTAATGCTTTATAACTAATGCATATTATATATTCTGACCCACAATTCCATACTGTATATATGGAAAAAATGGTATAAACATAGTTCATAGTAAATAGATAATGGTTCTTTACACTGTCGGTACCTGACTTTTCAGACACCCCCCCCCCCCCGCCCGAATCCTGCAAACAGTGTTCAAAATATAAGTTAAAAAAAATAAGTTCAGGTCTGAATAAAATTCAAGTGCAAGGTCCAGTCAGATCAGATGTAGAAGTGGTGCTTCAGACAAAATCAACTCAACAGAAAAGAAAAAAAAATTAAAGTGGCAGGTCATTTTCCTTTCAGCTCTGCTTCATCAAGTGCACTTCTCCCATCACACACTCTGTAGTGGTTTTTAATTGGCTTTGTAGAATTGCTTGGTATAATGGCTCCACTCGACCCTGAGGAGTAAACGTGTTAAAGTTAATTTGGTTTAATGATGCAGTAAGACCTTTGATCCATCCATCATGTGATTTTTGATCATGCTAAGTTTTCTTATAAAACATTTTGAGACTGTGTTATAAAAACTTCAGCTTGGGCTGATGATTGCATTAGAACATTAACATTAGTATTTGCACTAAATGTTTAGCTAGACATGGGAGTTACTTGGAAAAAGGGTTGTGCTAGTTTATTCATTAGTGACGTAACGTGATGACTCCACACTTTTAGAAAAATCTAGAAAGTTGCCACTGGAAGCCGCAATGATCCATCCTAATGATCTTTAATGGCTCTGCATTAATATTTTAAAAGGCTTGATGTTGAAGGGCTGCCTTTAATGCAGAACTGGTGGTGTTACACACACACACACACACACACACACACACACACACACACACACACACACACACACACACACACACACACACACACTAAAGCTACAGGGACTTTAATATATCAATATATCAGTCATATATCAGCAGTCAGCAAATGTAACTATACACTGTATATCTCTCACTGTGCTGACTAAGACGTGGCAGGAATCCTATAAGCTGCTGAGCTTTTCCTGTTAATGTAGTAAAGTTATCTATACACATATACAAAAAAAAAATACTCTTTGACGTTTCTAAGCTAGCACTCAGACTTCAGTAATCTATTGTCTCTATAAGCAGTTCCCAGGAATGTTGGTGAAAGCGTGCCAGTGATATTTCTATCTTGGACTCGCTGGCCCTCTACAGCACTCACTCAAATGAGCTCTCCTTAGAGACAACTTAATCTCACAGATCAATTGCAATAATGAATATATTTATGTAACGGATCAGTCGCTTGTTCTGCTTCCCATACAGCTCACATGCGGAAATTAAAAGGGGGTAAAAACAAAGAGCTTACTTGGACACTATTCAAATTACACCACAGGGTTAGCGAGCGAGCTAAAGTGCTGAGATGAGTTTTTGGCAGCGGTGATGATTATAAAATCCTTTCTCGCTCTAATCAGCTGAATAAATGAGATGGATATTGATTTGTTTAGATTAACATTTTGATCCTCGGAGGGTCGTTCACTCTACAGCACTTGGGTCAGTTTCGATTAGCATATTGGAGCCACGAAGTCTTTTATTCTGGCTTTATGCACTGTATTCACTTTATCAAAACTGAGATAATGTCAAGCATTACTCTGCGTATGTGGGAGAAAAGGGTGCTTATGAGAAAATATCTGAGCATGAGCAGAATAAAATACAGTCCTGAAAATACACAACTAAAATGTGTATGTTAGAGTACAAATGGTATTGTAGTGTAATTCTTTGTTTAGTAACAGTTTTGACCCTATGTTGCACAGGCAGCACCGTGAAACACAGACACGAGGTGAGGTCTTAGGGAAAAAGGATAATTTATTTATGGAAAATGGGGAAGGAAAAGTTTAAAGGAGGGAGGTGAAATGTGCATGTGCAGGTCCGAGGCAGTGCCCAGCTGGCATGCGGGCACGCAGCTGGTGAATGGCGGCGGTGTGCGGAGTGGCAGAATGGAGCACGCGGAGGCAGCGCTCCTGCACGCTCCTTCAACGGTTCCCTTCCCACTGTCGATGGCCGGCCTGGCCCCTCCCAGCTCTCTCTGGGCGCGGCCACAGGCAGGCGTTTCTCTGGGACATCTGTCGGCTGGGCGGCTTTCCCGGCTGGGATCGGGGGCCTTGGCCTTTTCCTCTGCTGCAGCGGGGACGCGAAGGCGGGTTCGGCACAGGAGGGAAGGATGCCGCGGGAGCTTGCTCAGTTCTTTCCTAAAGGGTGGAATTCCAGTGTCCTTTTTTAAAGTCCCCTGGGGCAAGTTCCATTGCCCCACTTGCATGCCACTCACTTCCAGCTCCACCGCAAACTTGTTTGCATTCTTCCAGGACCTCAGACTAAACTTTGCGCCTTGCTTTTATAATGCAGAGCAAGCCCGAGATCCTTTTAATGTTAATCAATATAGGATATTAGGGCATATGAGGCCCCTTCCCTTCGCGCACCTGCAGAAGGGGTGCCGCCTACATAGGGAGCCTACGAAGTGAGTGAGGGGCGATGATAGATTTGGGCGCACACCCATCACAGACATATGCCGTGACAGTTTTAATTTGTTGTATTTTATTTTCCAATATGTTGAAAATAATGCAGGATGATACTCCTGTATTGTAATTAAAAATTATGAGGCAGTCAACCAGACTGAGGAGGGCAATTCCAAAATCTTCAAGGACAGGCAAAAATAAGCTATCCAAATGTCTCAAACTTGAGAGGCAGCAAAGAAACTCCATACACTAAACTCAACTCCAGATATACTTCCTGAGGAGACTGAGAAAGTTCCACTGTGTGGTCTGTCAGCTGTACCAGTCAGGGCAAGATGGTCCTGCAGGAAGTGACAGAAACTGACTGGTAGGAGGTACCAGAGTATGGACACCAGTTCATCCAGACTTCAGGACAGTCCCTACTGCTGGGGCATCAGATTCAGCAATAACTGCTCATCCTTACCACTCCCTCCAGCAACCCTAAGTTTTAGTTTGCATGAGTCAAAAGTTTTAGAACACACAAATTTCCCCTTTTTTATTAACTTTTTAAGAGTTCACCTGCAGTGAATTGCCTGAAACTGATGGAGGGTATCAAAAACTGAAGAATAAACCAAAAAATTACAAACTCTCTGCTGAAGGATGCAGTGACAGACAGACAGACTGAGTTATAGCAAAATACACAATGACGGTATTGAAGTGACCTATCACATTCTGGACTTATTAGATTGAGATTATGTGGCATGACCTTAAACAGGCTGTTCTGCTTAAAAATCCTCTATTGTGGTTAAAATAAATCACCTTGAAAAGAAGAGTAGGCCAAAATTGCTCTATTGCTGCATTAGCTTTTCAATGGGCAATTTAGATCAGATTGGACAGTCTGGCCTTTGGTCCCAAGTGAGCCTTGGGCACCCATGATCTTGTCTCCAGTTTACTTGTGCATAATCAATGTTAATGTGTTAATGTTGTGGCTGATTGGTATATATTCCTATCATGCTCAAAAGGCACATATATTGTAACAATTAAAAGTGTAGGTCTTTCCTTTGGAGTGATTCCAAAGACCCAGGGAGTTATAAACTTGTGCAATAGATGTCTCACAAAACAGTGCCTTCATGCTCAGCTGAACACCGGCCAAAGTATGCATGCCTTTGTTTCCATTATGAAGAGATGATTTCAAGCTACTGGTTTGAAAGGTCAAGTGGTGACAAGATAAAAAAAAAGGAGTATTCCTCAGCAATGCAGCAAAACCTCTGATTGAGCATTGGGCTCACAGCACTCTTATTTCCTCATTTCTGGAGTCATCCTGGACCGCGGAATCATGAGCTATGACTTCACAACATCAATCAACCTCAGCATCTATAATAATACACTTTTGACCAATGTTAGGAGAAATCCAGAGACTCATTAGGAATCATTTATATGCCATACATTATCATTGTAATATTTTTATTGTTAGTCCGTTCTCAGCACTAATGTTCTCGGTGATTGTGCTAGCACATGGTTGTGAGTAGATAAGACACAATCGTCTTCTGCTTCATGAAGAAGTCAGATGTTTTGTGGGAAATACAGCATATGCTAAAGCAATTTTGCAATCATCATCTGTAGGATTGTTATTGCACTATTATTATGCAGCTACAGTAATAATAAACCCCAGACTCCTTTTTTAAACCTCACACTGGAGGAAGGACATTATTTGTGATTTCTCACAAATCGTTCAGTTTAAAGGAATTGACATTTTAGTGAAAACCTTGTGACCTTTAGTAACCTTTTTGCGATGTCAGTGATTGCTAATAAAAGTCTAAATGTTTTGGGATTTTAATTCTGCATATTAATAACTCTAGGAGACATTCTTTAAATAATAAAAAAGAAATCACTGGAAATACTGATGCAACTGAGACATTTTTTTTTTTTGTTACATCTCCTTTAGTCCCAGGTCAGCACTTTTGAGAAATGCTATGTGGCAGTAATGATGTTAAACTTTTTCCATCAGAATTAAGATCAAGAGACGGGGTAAGGGGAATTAAATGGGCTGTGTTCCAGCACAGATAGGCAATGCCAGATATCTGTGTTACACTGTGCACTAACCTTTCTATCCCTCTAAATCCCGACAGATTTAGCTGAGGAACTTGTACCACATGTCCATCTTCATCATGACCAGAGGTTTCACTGAAGTTGTCCACCTTACCTTTAAAGGCTTAATTACCAATAATTATGGGTCACTATTCCAAGTGAGGTTAATTGTTGACTTTTGAATTACAGGATAGTGGGATTAACTATTAAAATCAGTGCTTTCTGATTTTCTGTAGCTGACATCATTACCTACAGCACAGTAACAAGTGAGAAAGCTATGGCAAAACCCCCAAGATGTTAGGTTTACAAATTGACGAGTAACCCATTAGATTTGTCCTCTGAACTTTGAAACGCTTGCCAATGGGATTTGACATGGTGGTCAATCACATGATGGTGTCTGAATGTTCTCTGATTTATTTACAGTATAGGATGTATTTAAGTCCTGTGCCATTTCCTGAAGGAATTGCATGGTACTTATGTGTCAGGGCCATCTGTTACTACATCAAGGCGAGTGTGGTATTCACATGTTCTATAGAAATCCAGGGTGACGAACCATAGGAAGTGTTATAAAGAATGAGGATGAGGTCATGAACAAAGAGAGAGAGAGAAACAAGGTTAAATAAACACAGTCTTGTCAGAAAACACTAGCAACTGAATACAGACGTCAGTAATGAGCAGTTTAGAAACATGGTGGACTTGCAGGACCTAAAACGCCATACATTAGCTTTGCTGTACAATTCTTAAGTATCATCTGTAAATGTGTAGCCCATAACAGCAAACTGCGGATCAGTACACCACAATCTTACCATGAAGCTACACTTATCAGTTCTTCAGAGTTATGGATTTATCCCACATTATAGGTTTAAAACAATGTTTCATTAGAACAAAATGATTTTCTCCACGAAGCTTTATAAGTCAGCAGAGCTTCTTCTGAATTATGAGTTCCAGGAAGCACTTCCAGGTGACTTCTTGCTCACCTCACTGTGAAGTCTTGAGCGGGTTGTGAGGTGTGCAGCCTCTCATCACTGTTCTTGTGATTTGTCCCTTCCCAAGTCCTGATTGTCAAAATATATTTTGCTAAAATGCACTCTAGCAAAAGTGAATCAAAACACACACACACACACACACACACACACACACACACACACACACACACACACACACACACACCTAATTTGATTTCTCTGTGTTTAACATCTCACATATGTATTTCCTTCACTTTGAATTTTTGATATTTAAGCAGCTTATCTGTCTCTCTCTCTCTCTCTCTCTCTCTCTCTCTCTCTCTCTCTCTCTCTCTCTCTCTCTCTCTCTCTCTCTCTCTCTCTCTGTCTCTCTCTCTCTGTCTCTCTCTCTCTCTCTCTGTCTCTCTCTCTCTCTCTCTGTCTCTCTCTCTCTCTCTCTGTCTCTCTCTCTCTCTCTCTGTCTCTCTCTCTCTCTCTCTCTGTCTCTCTCTCTCTCTCTCTCTCTCTCTCTCTCTCTCTGTCTCTCTCTCTCTCTCTCTGTCTCTCTCTCTCTCT